>JAMKQA010070412.1:0-11381 GCA_024699735.1 Posidonia australis | reverse complement strand
GAAGGAGGAACTCAAGCAAGAACTTGCTGTAGTGTAGATCTGTTTCTCAGATTTCAGCACTAGAGTTTTTCTCCCAAAGTGTTGTCCTTGGAATGGCTGCTATGGAGCTCTATTTATAGGGATCTAGGGATGAGTTATACAAGAGAAACAAATGGTCTTGCAAACAAAAAGCCTCGAATATTCGTTGGCACAATCGTTTGCAAGAGTAACAACCCAGAAGATGGAAGGTCAGCAGCCAGAGCTGGGCGCCTGCTTGGTGAGCCAGTGATGTGCGCCTACTTGGTGAGCCAGTGATGTGCGCCTGGAAGGTGCGCCTACAAGGTGTGCCTATAAGGTGCGCCTGGTTGGTGCGCCATCCCAGCTCACATAATTCTGGACTCTGGCTTGCTAATGGGTTTGGGGCTCGGTTTAAGGGCTGATCACATCCAAAGCTACATAAGGATACTCATCTCTGGGTTACATCAAAATCGGGGTGTCTACTGACCCCTACACGAGGAGGTTTACCGCAGCAGTGTAGTTAAGAGAAGCTTGAGTCTTCAACAACTACTTGTGGCCAAGTCACCTTTGGCCTAGCTGACACTAGTAGTTTTGGCTTGTGCTGTGTGTGGTTTTTCTGAGATAGTTTCAAACGAGATTTAGATGCACAAATTGGTTTGAAAATTGCATGAGATGTCAAAGGCAAAGAAAATGTGATTGAACAAGGCATGATTTGAAAGAGAATTTCCAGAGAGATTCATGAATGAGTTTTATGAATTTGTGATGGCTTCTATTCTGGTTTTGTGAAACAAGATTGTAGTTTTCTTGTAGTTTTCTTGGTGGGCACGTACTAGGTGACTTTGAGGTCACTCACGGGTTTTATTTGATGTTTTTGTTTTCAGGTTCATATTAGAACTGCAGTTCAGTTCTGATGCACATAGATTAAAGCCACTAGTCATACATAGGTTTTGGATAGTAGTTAGTTAGAGTTTCCTTTTGTTCATCAGTTGGTTTTTCTTGATTAGTTATTATTGAGTAGAACTAGTACTAGTATGTAACACAATGGGAGTGTTACAAGTTATGCCTCCTATGCCTCCACCTTCACCTCTTGCTCCTCCACCTCCACTTGTGCCTCCACCTCCTCTTATGACTCCACTAGCTCCTCCTACTCTTCCCCTCTACCTCCCCCTCTCACCTTCTGTTGCTGGCCTACTACTAAAGGTATCACATTACTATAGCAAAACAATGGCACTACAAATTAGATATAAAAACACATGAACAATGCTTTTAGGCCATAGAGCTCATTCAGTTTCATTGTTTCACTTTAGTTATTAGATTTTACTGTGAAAAAAATATACATTTTGATTGAGTTAATCCTTCAAGAGTTTTAGAACCCCAATCCATATCTTCCTTATGCAACCCATGAATACCACATACTGCATTACATAAAGGACCTAAGATTATAATTGTCTCATGGTTTAGAAACTTATCTTTTCCAGATAGTATCTCATAAAGTACAAGTTGTCAGCAATAGCATGCTGATAGGACTACAGTACCTTCAAGCAAGTTTAATGAGTAATATGGCATCAAGAGTTGCACAACACTGACTACAGCAAAATCATGTGGATTGATGGAAGTAGTTAAGTTATTGCGGGGTATGTAACATTATATTGGACTTTCTTTGTGGCAGATTGGGAGGTTTGGACGTCCCTTGTAGAGACATTTTTTCCATTTTTTTCCTTATCAAAAGACATCTTGTTTCTAGATCCTTGTAATTGTGAATTTTTCATAAATAAATGGAATATCCTATCATTTTTTAAAAGAATGTAAGCTTGTGATAAACAACAAATGCGGAAAATAAGATTTTTAGTCAGATATGCACAAATAAAATAGAACATACCTAATAAAGACATTGGATGATTATGTGCTTAATAATGCTTGTTGAGATGTTTGATCATCTGTACCTTTAATTATGTTTGAATTATCTTTAATTATTCTTGACATTCTTGTAATGATATGTTTATTCTTTCAAAATGCTTTTGAATGTGTACTTGCTTTTTTGCTATATTATTTTATTTTATGCATCCTTGGCACACTAGGTGTGTGTACACAACATGAAGTGGTTTCATCACCTTTCATGTAGTTTCTTACGTGCTATAGGGGGATTTCATCACCTCTCACATCGATGCATGTGTTTCCATTTTTGTCGTGGATGTGTTTTCTTATAGGTAGGAATTATTAGAGGTAAGGATTTAGAAATTAGGACTAAGATTTAGATATTAAAACCATACTTGAACTAATTAAAATGCGTATCATCACGAGTGTGATCACTCACTCGTTGAGGTTGGCATTAATTCCTAAAAATTACATAAAACTTATATGACTATCACAAATGTGACGATGAAAGTGTAATCAAAATTAAAGTACCTTAAAATGCTAATTATGTATCATTTATCATTCATCATTATAGAAAAATTTGCGTATGAATGTGTGTGTGTGTGTGTGTACCTTTTTCTTGTTGTATTCGATTAAATGCCTACAATCCTAATCATGTATCATAAATATTTGCTATGTTTTTTTTATGCATGCATTCATCAATAGCATTGCATATCATCTTGAAAATGTGGTAAAAGTCATATGCTAGGGGGTATTACCTATTAAACAAAATGAGGTGGAGATTTCATCATCCTTTCCTTTACCCACAAATCATTAGGTGTCCCATGACCATTAATAAAATGAATGTAGACATCGGCCCCTAATGACTAGAGCTCATTAGGACAGTTAGGAGCTATCAGGTTTTAGTAATACGTTAGATAGATTAGTTTTTATTTTTAAACTAACAAAAAAAATCTCACCAACCTACTTCAACCTTAATAAAAAAAGTTGTAGTTTCTCATCTCATCATGTTATAGGCATGATGCTTCTCCTTTTGAATTTCTATGTTTCTCATCTTATTACATCTTATTTGGCCCTTGAAGGATTAACAATAATTTTGTCAACTTCCTAACATTAGAGTATTATGTCACTAATGTCACATTCCTTTTCAAATATCATCATTTTTTTCCAATCTAGACATCTTATTGTAATTTTCTTTTGTAGAAAATAATATCTTCTCATCATGATTCGATGTATACATGAGTCATAGATGATTATGTTTGTAACAGTTTTCAACGTGGTATCCAGCGGTTTATGAATTTTGCATATAGTCAAAGTGAGGGCATTGTGGAAAGTGATAATAGGATTACATGTCCTTGTAAAAGATGTGGACTATAGAAAAAACAATTGAGAAAGGATATAGAAATAAATTTGTATAAGAAGGAATTTGTGGAAGGCTACAAGTATTGATTTAAACATGAAGAGGCCTTTCCTTGCCATAGGAATGTTGCACAAGTTGGTACAGATCCTATTGTAGACGTAGTGATGAACTTGATAGGTCCTAAGTTCAACCCGACCACTAATGGAAAGCCACATAGGAAATCCCAAGAGTGTTATGATTGTTTAAGAAAGGTAGAGGAGTCATTGTGGCCAGATTGTAAGAATTACACAAAGTTATTGACTATATCTAAGTTATTAGCTTTGAAGACCAACTAGCTATTTTGATGTCTGTGACCATGCTAGAACTGACTCTCGTGTCAGGAAACACATGAAAACTGAAAAGGTCACGACGAAGATAGTGAATCTGAGGAAGGATACTTGACTTGAAAACACCAAACGAAAAACAAAAAAGAAGGAAACAATAAGGACAAAATAGAGACGCCACCTAATCTTTTTAAACCAGAAAGACGAGGAATATCGGATGCATAAGAAATATGGGAAAAGATACAAATGAATGCATATAGATGCTAAATGAATGTGTGCATACTCCGTGCCTAATAGATGCAACACATTAGTCATTGCGGGCCAGAGAAAGGGTAAGAACTCCTGTTACGCATGAGAAAGGTGTTAGGCACCCCATACGCCCGAGAAATCGGTCTTTCTAGGCTTTTCGCTCACGTGTGTATTGCCGATGCTAATGCTCGTGTATGCTTGATGCTATGCTCATGTAAATGAAATGCAAGGGATGGAAATTAATGTAAATGGGCTCAGCTGCATTATGTGAATCCTAGACCGTCGATCAAAAGAATTTGGCATAGTAATCATCATCGCCCTAAATGGGATGCATGAATGTCATGATGGATAAGTGATGCAAAGATAGATGATATGAGAAGATAAGTATACGATGAAATATGAATTCCAAGTGAGGAAATGCAGATATAGGGGGAAAACTCAGAAATCAATGTATGATCAAAGAGAAAACAAGATGCAAGCGGCACAGCCAGCTGCCTATTTTCAACTAGTCAACCAATGTAGGCCATCCACGCCTTTCTCCTGCGCATTCGACACGCAACTGCTGGAGACAGAACAGGGCAATGGGCTTGTCATTGCTCCAAATGCAAGTGCATTGATGAATGATGGATGCTCGATGCATAGGAAGCTAGAGGGCATGCAAGGGAGCGTACTTGGAGGTTTGGAGGTCGATAGGATCACATGTATAACTCCTACCATCTACCTCGCAAGAAATGGAGTTTCGCTGATGAGATCAATTGTTATCTCCATCTAAACGATCTGACGGTGCAATCCATGGCTTCTAGGGGTTCAGGGGATGAAGGAGGAGTGCGCAGATGCCAAATGGATGAATGTGCATGCATGGATGACCTTCCACCATCCTCCCCTTGCTTCGCCGAGATCATGAGCTCGACCAACCATGGAGGCAGCAAGGAGCATCAAGTGGCTGTTTATGAAGACTAAGGGAAGGAAAAGGGAGGTGATGATGTGCCAAGATGGGGGACGACGGTGCTCACAGGCCATCGACCATTTCCACACCTACTTAACCCATCACTGGCGATGAGGACATGAAATGGGTGCATGACGGAAATTAAATGGCAAATGCAAATGAAACATACATAATATGATGCAATGAAGTAACACGAGCATGAAGAAACGAAGAAAACACACAATAATGGAAGGACACCTGTGGAGCTTATGGGTTGTCTCCCTCTAGCGTGGCTCGTGGTGGCATTTTCTCTGACAGTTGGCGCATGGCAACTACAAGGTGGGTCCAGAGGGACATGGTGATGTTGGTGGAGAGCTCAATAGTAAGATGTAGGGGTTGGTGAGGTGTATGGGTGGCTTGCGTGTAATGGAGGAATGGTGGCAATTCCAATCGACGATGGAAGGTGGCTGGATGGGCGAACGGCCAATGGACGCATGGGAGGCTTCAGCGAGAGGGGAGGCTCTGCTGGAAGAGTAATGACTGCTCTGGCGCAGTGTGGAGGTCACAAGGCCGAGAGGAAAATGTAGCTATATAGTGGTAGATGTATGATGGCCAGAAAGTGGTGTGGAGGTGGCCAGAATTGGTGATTGTGCTCAAGGACAACCGATGCACGGAGCTAAGAGTCCTGAGAGTCAGGCGAGCCAAGAGCAAGAGTCGTTGGACATGGGTGCTAGTTATATAGAAGGAAGGAAGGCAGGTGGTTCATTGGATTTGAATGACGATTAAGTAAGTGGTTTGGATTAAATCAAGGTGGGACTTGATGGGGAATGGGATTAGGTAGAGGGGCTTGATGGTCCAGGACAATCCAGGAGCACGCCTAGATCCACGCCATCCAATGAGAAGAGGCGTATTGGTGGTTACCAAGTGGAAAGACCAATTGAACCTCAACAATTTAAATCCCTGATCCTTTAGCACATCTGACCTATGCATCCTGCTATCGGGCCGTAGTGGTTGAATGGCTAGGCCAGAGCAAGATCTACTAGGCTAGACTTGTGGCTATTACCCGATTGCTGGAGCATCAAGGGCTTGGGCTAGGTATTTGGGATAGGTCTATGGTGGATTAAAGGTGTGTATGTAGGAAATAGGGTGTTGAGGTTGGATTTAGGGTTTTAGGCTTGGTTTTGGGGTGTAAAGTGCGTTCTAATGTGAAAATGGGTTTTAAAGTGGTGAAATACCTCGCTGTCGTCGGAGCACGCTCTCTAGGAGAAATCTGCTACAAGTGACTGCCAAAATGAGGTGTCTACAATGCCATGATAGGTAAAATCAAGAAAATATTACTAGAGAACCATGAATTACTGAAAAACTACTACAATATGAAGAAGATGATGAGAAAGGTAGAATTGACAAAGGTGAAGCTTGATGCTTGCCCAAAACATCACATTCTGTACTGCAAGGATTACAAAAACAAATTATAATGTTTAGAATGTCACGAGCCTCATTACAAAAGAGATTCAATGACACATGTACCTTAGAAGATAGTTAGTTTGTCATGCCCCAAAATTTCCCATAATAAATTAAAACAAATTAAATTACAGGAAATTAAAAGCCAAAAAAAACTATCAACTACCAGGAACCTGTGTGTGCGACTACGAGACTCCAGACTATATGCACTATGCTAATCCCAACTACATGTCTACACCTAAAACTCAAAAACCACAAAGAACAAGCGTGAGTGACAGAAGTCACCCAGCATGCACCCCACAAAAACGATGGAAAACCAAAACTATATTAATTGTTCTTTTAAATTCATTTCGCAATCATTTTCTCTAAAATCCCACAAACCAAGCCTACACTGGCCAAAACAACAACTAGGGCTCTACTAGCCCAAAACCACAAACGAGGCCCTCAATGGCCAAAACCACACACAGTGAGTCAGGAAGCCCGACGCTAGGCAACTAACTCTAGCCACAAGCAGCCACCGAGGTGTACTACACTGCCACGACGTGCCACCTTGTGCAGGAGTCGCGTCGTCCCGCGATCCTCCCACCTGGAGAACCCTCACAAGGCCAACCCTCCCTTGGAAGGTAGTACTGTCTCTCAGGATGCTACCAACTACAGGACACATGTCCCACCTACACTGGCCACCACAGGGTACGCCTCCTCACAGCGTCCTCCACACAATGCTCAGGAGGGAGTGTCATACCTCCACACCCAACAACACCTGAGCCTAAGTGCTCACAGCGACAGTGGGAGTATCATACCTCCCTGTCATACCACAAGACACCTCAACCCGCAGACCACAACCCTAGCCTGGAGACGACAGTTAGGGAATCTCATACCGCCAAGACCCGACGACCCTTAGTCTCAAGTATCTCGGCCCCCGACCTTAACCAGAGAGACGTTCCCGACCACCCAAGAATGTCGTCGCATTCCCTAGTCCCGACGACACGGTCCCGCGGTGTCTCGATCCGCACACAGAAAACCATGAAAACCATTTTCCAAAATGGGCCAAACATCTCTTTGAAACCATTTTCAAAACCATTTTTATATTTTTGGAAATCCTTTCAAAACCTCGGCAAAATGGCACATCAGGTGTCCCACGAGACCACCACTTATGGCCCACAATCCCATCTCAAATGGGCAAAACAAACAATCCGAGAAACCACTACATTCAAAATACATTTTCCAAAAATCCAAGAAAAACCTCCAAAAAAATCCCTGCCAGACCAACGCATGTGGACTGCGCACGTCTGGCCTGTGCCCTTGGCACTTTTGTTTGAACGCTAACAAAACCTGGAATAGGGGCCGAAGCTGCTACCAGACCCGCGCAATCTGCTTGCATCCCCAATTTTCTGTCAGAATTCAGATGGCTTGCAGCAAGGCACCCAAAAATTGCCCAAAGTGGAAACCAAGGGTGGACCCACCAAACAACCACCAAAAATATTGAATAAAACATATGTGGTAGACCCTCGAGTCTACTCCAAATCTCCACAAGCAAAACCGAAATCCATTCGTCACAGAGCAAGATATAAATTCGCCAGCATATAGGGGTCAAAAGGACCCAAAACTCAACAACCACCATAAATACCCATAAATTCTACAATAAATTCTCAAAATTTCCGAAACAATAAATTTAGCCTAGATTACATGCATCCTAGGCAATTCTACCATTTTACATGATTTCTACGCATTAAATTGGGGATACATACCTGAAATGAGCTCCAACGACCAAATGTGTCCTCTGGCCACCACCGGCGACCACAACGTCCACGAAAGCTTCCTCGACCTATAGAGCACCCACCACACCAACGCCGAGCCACCACGAAGCCTCCACCTCTCTCACACTCTCTCTCTCTCTCTCTTGCACCAGTGCACGGAACAGAAAAGGGAAAACAGGGGTGACAGGTGGGGAAAAGAAATGGGGTGAGGGGAGGAGAAGGGGGAGGAGGAAAGGAAGGAGAGGTGTGTGCCGAGAAACAGGAGAAGGAAGAAGAAGGAGATGGACGGCGAGCAATGAAGTGCAGCACGAGCAAGCTTATAAAGCCCTACACAAGCAGTAGTTGGACATGTGCTCACCTACCCATCTCCAACCACTGGCACCCTGCATGAGCTCTCCAGCCACACCGCCCAACCACCATCCAACAATGTGGGCCCCACATGGACCCACACATGAGCCGACAAGTACAATACCACAATTCACAGTGCCAACTACGTACAGGGACATGCAAATTGAAGCCAGTCCATGAGGCCCAAGTCCAAAATCACTAAACACACAAACAAGCCTCGGAACAATAACACCCATCTAGAAATAAATTCATTAAAATGTAAATAATTACAAAATAAATTTACGAGTGTTACATAGTTATTTCCTTTTATCACCAATACTAAAGAAGTTGAACTATCATGAAAAGATTGCAAAAGAAATGACATGGCCTACAAATCATACATAGGACACTGATATGGAGTATTCTTCTGATATCGAGTGTTGGCAAGTCATAAAGGAGTCCTTCCCTATATTTGTTATAGAAAATCGCAATGTTGGTTTCAATTTTTCTAATGATGGATTCAATCCATATGGTAGAAGGAAAGATTACTCGTGTTGACATGTTGCAATCACACCATACAATTTACCTCCTTCGATGTGTAATAAGAGGCTATACATATTTTTTTCTTTGCTCATTCCTGATCCAAGGCATCCTGAAAAACACATTGATGTGTACTTGAGGCCTCTTATAGACAATTAAAGATACTTTGGGATATTAGGGTTGAGACATACAATGTATGCAAGTGACAAACTTTCAACATGAAGGTTATCATACTTTGGATTCTCAGCAATTTCCATGCTTATGAGATGTTGTCTAGTTGGAGCACGCATGGAAAGAAGAGTTCTCCTTATTGTATAAAACTCACAAAGTCATTTCAACTTCTATATGGTCACAAGTCATGTTTCTTTTACTATCACCTATAGTTCTTGCCCATGAACCATGAATTACTGTTATCTTTTTTGATACGTCCATTTAATAAATTTAAATATAGTATTATCTCACTATGCTCTAAATTTATAATTACAAGCAATTCATAGAACAATTAATGGTTGACAGTCTTACTCTAAAAAATGATTTCTTGGACTTATTCATAAAGATGTTTTTCGAGTGGTTTAGAAATCATGTAAATCAATTTGATCTTAGCCCTAAGCAAAAACTCTTAAAGGTCTTTGCTTATGCTTTTATTTTCCAAGTAAAGTCGTATGATGCTTACTTTGCAAATGGCTATCGATTTCATACAAAAGAATATGGTGGGAGATTAACAACTCAAAATTCAAGGGTTATGATCGAAGAAGCATGTTATGGGGAAGACCTTATGGACTATTATAGTATCTTAAAAGAGATTTTTGAGTTGGAATACTCCGATGCAAAGAAAGTGATATTACTTCTCTATGATTGGTATGACCCTTAGGAGAGATTCACACATGCTTCAAATATGTTATTGTGGACGTTATACCAACTAAATACTATAGGAGATTCGAGCCATTGTGTTAACTTCACAGGCTGATCAAATCTATTATGTACCTTAAGTCTCAAGAAATAGGAAGAAAGATAATTATTTCAGTGTGTCAAAGATTAAAACACATGCCTATGTTGTTGTGGCCGACAAAGCTCCAATAATGAGTTTAAAGACTGGTATCAACCTAAGTACGAACCTCCACAACTGATAGTTATAGATGATACTCTTAACCAACTCTATAATTTCAACTAATTCGATGTTGTGGCAAGCTAACGATGAGGAACAAACATTTGTAGAAGATAAAAGTGAAGATGATGAAGAAAATGAACAAAAAGAGAGTAGTGACTGTAATGATGAAGACAAGGAGCTTTTTCTTATCAAGAACATGAACAAGAGAATAAGAAGAGAGTGTTGATTTGATAACTCCTTTATTTTCTAATTATTTTCTTATGAGTTATAAGCATGAATGTTTTGAATCCTATGCCTTGTTTTTGTCAAAGTCTTGCTCATGCTTGTTTGGTTTCTTGTTTTTTCTCTCTTGTGTTTTTGAAAAAATAATCAAAAATCAAGAGCATAATGTAATTTTTTATAGCCTTTAGACCACTATATATGCACCTAGATAGAACATACGATGTGTTGCAATTGTATACAGTGTAATTTGTTGTTGTAGTAGCTTTAGAATACTATTGCAGTAGTAAGTTAAGAACACTACTACAATAGCAACAAAAACTCCAAAAGCACTTTGACTAAACACAGCGGTTACCTTGTACTCTGATTTGGTGCTCGAACTATAAGCTGATGGAGTAAAGCCAAGTTCCAAAAGCTACTTATGTGATATAGCATAGTCCCTAAAAAGGGAATTGTGACCATGCCCGACCCGGAGGGAGGGGTGGGGAGGAGACCACAGCCATGCCAGACGAGGAAGGAGTCGCCACCTAGTCTTTTAAGGGAAAGATGAGAAAAACCACAAAAGGATGAATGCATGGGATGCAGATGGGAAGGCTGGATGTCTGCTAACCAAAGGATGGGTAAGGATTCCTATTACGCACGAGGAAGGTATTAGGCACCCTCATGTGCCCAAGAAATTCGGTCTTTCTAGTCCAAATGCTTGCTAAAGGTTTGATGAATGTTTGCTAAACCTAGATCATGCTCTAATCATGCTAATATGAATGCCATGGCAAGACTAAATGCAAAGATCGAGATGTATGCTCATGAATTGGGGTAGGGGTAATTTGGTCATTTTCATGGCTGGATGTGATAAATGCGTACACAGGGATAATGCATGGACTAAGCTATGTCAAAATGAATGCTAAATGTCTGGATAATGTCATTTGGAAGAAACCAAAGAAAAAAAAATCACCAAAAGGATGTAAATGCAATAAATGATAAACATAGGGACTAAAACGCAAAATTCGCGAAAAGAGCGAGAAACTAGATAAAAACATGTCCCCGATCCTTATTCTAACATGAAAATGATGGGTCCAGTGTTAATGTAGCGCAAGGATGCAAAAATTGCACTTAGATAATTTCCTGAAAAGTCAGGGACTAAAGTGCAAAATTTACATGAGTGCAAATGCGGCCAAAATGTGGGGCAAAGGATCAAATCTCAGTGAAATCATGATTTGCAAGTGAATTCTGTGATTAAATG
>JAMKQA010070409.1:0-11728 GCA_024699735.1 Posidonia australis | reverse complement strand
ACCAAGAGGGTTGGTGAGGTGGCTTATAGATTAGATCTGCCTCTAGAGTTGGCTGGTGTACACAACACCTTCCATGTGTCTATGTTGAGGAAGTGTTTAGCCGACGCGTCTCGGGTGATACCAGTGGAGCCAGAGGAGCTGCGGGAGGACTTGACCATGGTTAATGATGCAGTTCAGATACTAGACAGGAAAGAGCAAGTCCTTAGGAATAAGGTGATTCCATCGGTGTTAGTTCAGTGGCAACACCATGGTACAGAGGAGGCTACTTGGGAACGCGAGATGGACATCCAGAGACAGTACCCCTACTTGTTCATTTGAGAGCTGAATTTTGAGGACGAAATTCTTTTAAGGGGGGTAGGATGTAACATCAGGGCCTGATTATCCATTTTTTTTTGTAATAAACCATGTATTATTTGCAATATTGTGTTTAATGGTTTATTAATGGGTAATATGTTGTTTCTTGGCTGTGTGTGGTTGTGGTTGGCTTTCTGTGCATCTGCTTGTGATTTGGGACCCATGTGGAGTCTGGTTTGAAGATGCAAAGTCGCCTCGGTTTGTGTGCCCGTTCTTTTCTCTTTTCTTTCTTTTCTTTCCTTCTCTCACTCACGAGCTCACTACACATCCATCTTCTTCCCCATCACCCTCCACTAGCCCATGCCACCACCACCCAACGACCCGTGCCTCATCGTCATCTCCGACACGATGGATGGGTGGCTGGCGGGATGCGGGAGAAGGAAGGGATATTAAGGGTGGAGTCGAGTGGCTGGAGATGAGCTGTGACGAGAGAAGAAAGGGGGAGAGGAAGAGCAACGCGGGCAACCGTGGAAGGGGTGGTGGCTGTCTGTGTGATCCGTCGACAGGAGAGCCTCGCCAGAGCTTGTGGAGGCTTGTCGGAGTGTGGTAAGGGTCGCCGGTAGGCTGAGTGAGGTACACGATACCTTCTCTTCCTTCCGTAACATTTGTTTAATAGTAGGTTAAATGCATGAAAATCGTAATAAATGCATGAAAAATTGTAGAAAATCATAATATGATTGGGAATGAGTTGAAGGTTGTATTTGTGTAAGGATCATGCTAGTTTGTGCATATTTTGGGAGTTTTGTGGATTTTTTGCCTTAAATGTTTTAAGGTTTATTTCTGAGCATGATTCCTTTGAAAATTGATATCTTTCTGTGTGGTTGATGAAATCTTGATTGGTTTAAGGGGTTTTGAAGTAGACTTGAGAGTCTACACCCCATGTTTTTATGAGAATTTATGGTATTGGTTTGGGGGGTCCGATTAGGACTCCCACTTGGGACGATTTTTCGCTGCCTGGAACAGGGGGTGCCTGTCTGGGAAAATTCGGTATACCGAACAAATTCGATATGCCGAAATTCTAGCAGATTAGGCCAGAATGTGGGGTTTTAGAAGATCGAAATCTTTTGGTCGACCGAAACAGGGTGTTTCGGCATACCGAAAATGTTCGGTATACCGAAACAGGGTTTTCGATATACCGAACTGAAATTTCGGTATGCCGATTTTGCCCAGACCTTTAAAGGTTTTAATGTGGTTTTTAATGATGTTAAGTGGTTGTTTTGGTATGATGGGTTTTTGTGATTGGTGTTTGCCCCGCATAATGACATGGAGGCATGTGGTACCCCAAACAAATGAATTTGGGTGTGGTTTTGGGTTTTGACCCTACAAATGTGTTAAAAGATGGTTTTATGTGGTTTTTGTGCTTGAGACCCAATTGATGGTTTTGTTGTGGTTGTGATGGCCGTTGTTGGGACCCCAATGGAGGGTCAAGTGTTGCAAGTAATAGAGTCCTGCAACAGAATGAATGAAATGGAAATTGATTTTGAAAAACTGGCAAGAGTTTTGAAACACTAATAATGTGTTATGAAAAGAGATTGTGGTTTACGAGCTGGAGACGGTGTAGACTGAGCCTGGGCTTTTGAGCCTAGTTGTTCGGGTCACCTCCGGTGTAGGCTAAGCCTGGATAGTTGTACCTAGTTGTTCGGGTCACCGAGCTCGTAGCGGTGTAGGCTGAGCCTGGGTCATTGGACCTAGTTGTTCAGGTCACCGACTAGGGCGTCACCAGAGTCGTATCTCCGTACTCCTCTGAGGAACAGGAAAATGTGCGGCTTGTTGGCCGGGGTGATGACATCCCACACGGGGAATCTCATCGCGGCAGTGTAGGGAGGTTGGGGAAGGGTGTCCTCATCTACTGCTTGTGTGCCAGGTTACCCCTGATCAAGGTAACAATATTAATGAAAGTGGAAATAAATAATGAAAGAGAAATGTGTGTGGTTAGGATTGGACTTGTGAAATGGTCCTAGATTCCTGAAAGGAATTATGGTGTTTTAACCAGTTGCCAGCCAGTATTTATGATTTGGTTTTGAGCTCAGTGGGGCATTGTGTTTTAAGCTGGATCTGGTTAGAAAGTGTGTTTTGGGAAGAATCCCCAATATTTAAAAATGGAATTGTTTTGGAAAAGAAAATGAATTCCAAAAAGTGTTTTGAAAGGAATTTTTTAAAGAAAAAGTGGTTTTGGAACAAATTTCCAAATGTTTGTGAAAGAAAAGGTTTTGGTTTTGGGATTGAATTCCCAAGGGATTATTTATTAAAAGAAAATGATTTTCAAAGGAGAAAACCAAGTTTTGCAAAATCATAGGAAACAGGTTTCTTTTGGTTTTGCCGAGTTTTCTTGGTGGTTGTGTGTTTTTGGGGCACATACTGGGTGACTTAGATGTCACTCACGCGTGTTGTTTGGTTTTCAGGTGCAGACCGCATGTAGCCAGGTTCCGATGTAGGAATTGGAGCTTCTAGCCGCACATCGAGATCCTAGAGGTGAGCCTTAGTTACAGTTCTATTGTTCTATAATTTTTGTGTAATTAGGCTTGTGATACTGTGGTTTGGTAGCATGCCCTGAAGCGGGGCGTTACAGAGACGCACCCGACCACCCGAGAATGTCGTCACATTCCCTGATCCCAACGACACGATTCCACGATACCTCGGCTTGCACACAAAAAATTAGGAAAACTACTTTCCAAAATGGGCCAACACATCTCTTTGGAAAGCCATTTTCTAATTATTTAATATCTTTGGAAACTCATTCAAAAACCTAGACAAAACAACACATCAGGTCTCCCACATGACCACCACTAATTGCCCACGATCCCACCTCAAATGGGCAAAACAAACCAATCTGGAAATCCATAGAAATCATATTTTATAAGACAACTAGGTCCTAATTCGACATACTGAAATGAGCTCGGTATACTGAAATCTCCTGGATAGGAAAACAGACCAGAATTAGTCAACTGAAATAGGTGTAAGCATTCAAAATGGCACACCAAAAATCAAACCACTAGACCGAAAGTTTTTAGTTTGATAGGCCAAATAAATCCAGTCGACCGAACTGGGACACAACAGTCAACACTTATAGACAAAAAAAAGGGTAGACTGACGAAATTTGATCGACCAAATTTTGACCAAAGGACATAATCTGACAGAAAAACGGTATACTGAAAATGTTCGGTATGTCGTTTTCTACGAAACCAAAAAACGGCTCAGGGCACCCACTTGCAAGATCGCCCAAAATGGGACCAAGGGGCAGACTTCCAAAGCAAAGACCACAAAATCCAACTAAAACATATATTGTAGACCCTCAAGTCTAATCCAAATCCACACAAACAAAACCAAAATCCATTCACCATGCAAGGGGAAATAAATTCGAGAAGCCGTAGGGATCAAAAACAACCCAAAACCACTCAACTCCATTAATGGCCATAAATGCCACCATAAATCATCATAAATTCACAATAAATTCTAGGAATGTAAATTTACCTAGATTTCATACATTCCTATCATTTTCTACCATTTTCATGTTATCTACAACACGAGGTGAGGTGCGTACTTGAAAAATGGCCTCTAACGACCCAACTCTAGCCACCAGCCACCCATCGACCCCCTAGAGCTTCCACGACCTTCGGAGCACTAGCCACGTCAATGCCAAGCCACACGGGAACCTCCACCCCATGCTCTAACTCTTGCCCTCTCACCGATGCACAAATAAAGGTGGGGAAAAACAAGGGAAGATGGGTGGGGGAGAATGAGAGGAGAGGTGGGGAAGGAGAGGGGTGAGGAGGTGGGAAGGAGAGGTGGGCTGGAAAAGGAGGTGTGCGCCTGGGGAAGAGGAGAATGAAGAAGAAGAGGACGGACAACGAGCAAGGGAGGAGCAATATAACATCATAAATTCATTTTGAAATTATTTACATTTTTAATGAATTTAGTCCTAGACGGGTGTTACTGTTCCAAGGCTCGTTTGTGTGGTTTTGTGATTTTAGACTTGGGCCTTGTGGATCAGCTTCTGTTTGCATGTCCCTATGCATGGTTGGCACTGTATATTGTGGCATTCTGCTTGTGGGCCTAGGTGTGGGGCCCACGCATGTGGGTCGGTTGGTGAGAGCAAGTTGGTGCAGTGGGTCGCTGGCTCGAGCGGGAGGCTGGTAGTTGCACAGTGCATGCATGCATGCAACTACCACCCCTAGCGTGTATATAAGTTTCGACTATCAACCCATTTCCTCCGCACCTCTCCTCCTCTTCCCCTGCTTCATCGCCTCCTCCCCAAGCACGCCACCTCCCTCTTCTTTCCTCCTCTCATTTTCCTCTCTCTCTCCCTCTACTCACCCATCCCCACTCACTCCATCCCTCCCCCCACTCACTCTTCCTCTCCCTACTCTCTCCATCTCCTCCCCTGTCTATCCCCTGTTCGGTGTGCTCAAGGGTGTGTGATGGTGTGTGGCAGCGTGTGGAGCTCTAGTGAGGTGTCCTTGAGGTCGTGGAGTGGCCAAGGACACATGGAGTCACTAGAGTTGGCCAGAGATCGAAGTTGGATTGCCGGTGAGCTCGTTGTAGGTACGCACCTCCAACCAATGTATAGAAGCATGAAATTGATAGAAAATGATAGGAATGCATCAAATCTAGATAAATTTATATTCCTAGAATTTATTATGATTTTATGAGATTTTATTGTGGTATTTATGGTGTTTTATGACGGTAGTTGAGGTTTGGGTCCTCTTGACCCTTCTATCTTTGCATATTTGTATCTTAATGCATGATGAATGGATTTTGGTTTTCTTTGTTGGGATTTGGAGTAGACTCAAGGATCTACACCTCATGTTTTATGTGAGATTTTTGGTGCTTATTTTGGAGGTCCAATCCAAGGTCCTACTTTGGGTGATTTTGAAGATTTGAGTTTTGGGCCATTTTCTGGAATCGCAGAATTCAGCATACCGAAGTGAAAACGACATATCGAATCAGTAATTTTCTGTATACCAAATCTTTTCAGCATGCCGTTCTTTCTATCAATTTTTCTCTTTCGGTCGATTCATTCTGCCGAATCTCTTTGGTCGACCAAACCAAGAAAATTCGACATATCAAACCCATTTTTCGACATGCCGAATGAGGGCCGAGTGATTTTTATAAAATGTGTTTTAAGTGGGTTCTTGGAATGTGGGCCATCAGTGGTGGTCCCATGGGACACCTGATGTGTCATTTTGTCGAGGTTTTGAAAGAGTTTCCAAAGACATAAAATGGTTTTGAAAATGATTTCAAAGCGATGGTTGGCTCGTTTTGAAAATTGGTTTTCCTAGTTTTTTGTGTGCAGGCCGAGACATTGTGGGACCGTGTCGTCAAGACTAGAGAATGTGACGACATTCTCAGGTGGTCCGGCGCTTCTCTGTGATTGAGGTTGGGGGCTGAGATACTTGAAGCTGAGAGACGTTGGGTCTTGGAGGTATGAGACTCCCTAACTATCGTCTCAAGGCTAGTGTTGTGGTCTATGGGTTGAGATGTCTTGTGGCATGACAGGGAGGTATGATACTCCTATTGTCGCTATGAGTATTGAGGCTTGGGTGTCGTCGAGTGTGGAGGTATGACACTCCCTCCGGAGCACCATGTGGAGGACTCCGTGAGGAGCCGTACCCTGTGATGGCTAGTGTGGGGTGAGACACGTGCCCTGTAGCTGGTAACGTCCTGATAGACAGGACTGCCTTCCCAGTGAGGGATTGGCTTTGTGAGGATTCTCCAAGTAGGGAAAATCACAGGACGATGCGGCTCTTGCACAGGGTGGCACGTCGTGGCAGTGCAATGCACTTCAATGGCTACTTGAGGCCAGAGTTGATTGCCTAACGTCGGGCTCCTCGACTCACTGTGTATGATTTTGGCCATTGAAGGCCTCATTTGTGGTTTTGGGCTAGTAGAGCCCTAGTTGTTGTTTTGGCTGGTGTGGGCCTAGTTCATGGGATTTTAGAGAAAATGATTTGTGAAATGAATTTAAAGGAAAATTAACTATAGTTTTGTTTTCCGTTGTTTTCGTGAGGTGCATGCTAGGTGACTTTTGCCACTCACACTTTCCTCATGTTTTTAGGTTGCAGGTGCAGGCAAGCAGTGGGTTTAACTTAATGCATATAGTCCGGAGTCTAGTAGCCGCACACACAGATTCTTGATAGTTGATATTTTCTGTTTAGCTTTTAATTTTTTGTAATTTACTTTGTTTTAAATTATTATGAAAATTCAGGTCATGACAAATGCAATGCGTGTGGGCTTATAAAGCCATGGACACATAGTAGCTAGACGCATGCACACCTACGCGTTCCGACTACCGGTATCCCGCACAAGCACACCAGCCACACCCACTGGCTCCAAGCATAGGCCAGCCACCGGTTGCACCAACCGACCCTCAAATGTGGGCCCCACATGGACCCACGCACCGGCCCACAAGCATAGTGCCACATGCACAGTGCCACCCACGTAGGGGACAAGTACAGGAATGCACAAATAGAAGCCGGCCCATGAGGCCTAAGTCTAATGCCACAAGATCACACAAATGTGCCTCGGAACAATAACACCCGTCTAGGGATAAATTCATTAAAAATGTAAATAATTATAAAATGAATTTACGGGTGTTACAAATTTAAGATTAATGTGGTTGATTAAATGAAAAAAAAATGTAGCTAGATTTGGGGTAATAACTTGGGATGGGTCATTACAGATGGTATTAGAGCATTAGATTAGCTAGAGCACTAGTTTAGAGTTGTTTGGTCGATGGTTCTGTAATTCAGGCACCTACACTTGGTTTTGTTGTTTTCTTGTCTAGTGAAGTGTGAAGCTAAGGTTGTTCGCATGGAGCGGTTTGGTTAAGTTCTTGAACTCTGTGGAGTTTAGTTTTGGTGTTGTCCACTAGGTTTATGTGGATTGAGCACCATGTTGCCCATGGGAATGGTGGTGGTAGCCTTTGGGCAGGACTCAATGTTGAAATGCAGGGTTGGAAACCTTGCTATATGTGAGTGGCCTGATGAGTCCTGTTGTTAGGAGCGGTGCACGTCTATTGTGTGTACTGGTTGGGCCAGTAAGTATGACTATGGAAGGACATGGTATTAGTAAAAGGGATACCCTAATTCCTTTAAAGGGGTAAGGCACCTCATGTTAATAGAGGACGTGTATATTTTGCCTCCATTTGTAGTTGGAAAGTTTGGTGTTGTCTTGGAGGGAGAGGTGCAGTAGTTGTTTGCCCTTTAGGAGGCTCTCCATGATCATTGCTATTCATTGTTCATTGCTTGTTGTGCTTGTTCTTGGTTGTTTGCCATTGCTATTATCCATTGTTTGTTGTTGTTTGTAGGTTTGTTGTTTTAGTTGTTGTTGCTTGTGAGGAGGGTGTCTGTAGCTCCATCCTCCTACCATAGCACTTGGGTGAAGCGTGATGCTTCCCAACTGAGTGTGGTTGTTGCTTTTTTTTGTTTGTGGTCACTGTAGACACCCCATATGCTTACAACTAAACCATAGACCTAAACCCAAAATATCCTAAACCTTAGACTTAGCAAACCCTAATCCAAAACAATAAATCTAGCTTAAATCCTAATCCAAAGCCCAAAACCTAGCCTAAACCCTAATCCAAAGCCCGAGATTTAGCAAACTCTAATCCAAAACCCTAAACATAACCCTAAGTCATAATCCAAAACCCTAGCAAACTATAACAACCTCTAACCACCTAAACAAAACCTAACCACTTCCCACTCCACCATAACAACCCATTATAAACCATAACAACCCTAACCACTTCCCACTCCACCATAACAATCTCAAACCACCCATAACAACTCATAACAAACTATCTAGCCATTGCAAGCCTATAAATACCCCTCATTTGCAAGAGAAAAAGGAAATGGAAAAAAAGAAGAAAAAGATAGAAAAAAAGAGACAGAAAAAACTTGAAAAAAGGAGAGGAAGTTTGAGATGAGAGAAATCAAGGAGAGATCACCAACCAGAGTAACCAAAGGAAGCTTAAGTCAGTGAGGAAGCTCAGAAAGGAGAAATTCAAAGCTCAAGCCAACTCCGGCGAGCTCCAGTAAGCTCCACTACCAACTCAGGTATGCCCCAATTAGAGTTCAATTTACTTCCTTTTTTGTTCCCTAGGTCCTCTTCAACTTCCTTGAGGTGTTTCCAGTTGAGTTTGGAGGCTTCCTCGGCCAAAATTAGGATTTTATGGGTTGTCTGACCCATTTTTCTGGCAGGAGTGCTGGGGGCACGAATCTAGTGAGTGATTTGTGCCCTAGTATGTGTAGGTTGATTGGCTTAAGTCTCTTCTTGCTTCTCCTCCACTCAGGAAGCCACACAACCCCCTGGAAGCCGTTGGAAATGGATCACTGGATGCAGCCCACCATCGCCGAAGAAGACGACCCCTAGTAGGAGTCGACCGTGCATCTCCCACATCGAGTCTCCACTCAGGGCATCGGAGCACCTTCCTCTCCTCTCCCCTTAAACTTCGGAAGCCACAAGACCCCGCTTTGAGCCTCGATCACGCCCCACAGTCACCGTCGCCAATGTCGACACAGAGTTTGAACGGGAGGAGGCGGTATGATACCTTCCTTGCTCCCATATAGTGGAATTTCTTCCTCTCCGCGCCCTCAACCCTCCTGGAGCCCTAGAGCGCCACGCCACAACCTCTAGTTGTCCTTTCTTCTCCAGACCCATCGCTGGAGTCGCGACGTCAGTGAGGGAGGTGGGGGAAGGCCTCAAACTGTTGGTTGCTAGATCGGAGCCACTCGATCTTCCTCCTTTTCTTCCCTCTTACTCATAAGACGCTTGGATGTTAGATCAAACATCGAGGAAGCCTTGGATGGCTTCCCAGATGGCTGTCGACGGCGAGGTACAGTCGTCGATGACCATCGATCTTTTTTTTTTTAACTTCTTTTAAATAACTTCATTTCTTTCTTTTGTTTGCGTTTTGGTCCTTTTATTTTGCATTTAAGTCCCTACATTAGTTTTTTAATCATTTTATTAATGTTTTGTTTTGTAAAATTGCAATGTAATCCTTGTGATTTTCTTTTAATATTTCTCAAACTTTAAATTTTGACATAAAACCCTCTGATTTAGTTTTCATTCATTTTAAGTCCATAATTTGCACATAAAACCTTGAACTTTATTAAACTTGTTTTGAATGCATGATTTTTTTGGTACAATTGCAAACCTAACCCTATAGATTCAAGTTTTTACTCAAATGTGCACAGATTTTCATTTTAAACCCTAAACTTCACCAAATGTACATTGAATGCATGTTTTTATGGCATATTTGCAGATCAGTCCCTGGAAATTCATGTTTTCATCCATGAGTCCACTATTTTGCACATTTAACCCTGAATTTCTTCAAAATTACGCTAGACACATGTTTTACTAACAAAATTACAGATTGAACCCTAGTAAGCCTAATTTTACCAAAAATGCACAATCTTGTACATTTAACCCCCAACATCCTTAAAATTGCATAAAATGTGTTTTCTTAAGCATTTTTGCTGATTTAGCCTTGGAATCTCAACCTTTACCTAGGAGCATGTAATTTTTGCACAAAGGCCCCTAGAAATTTACATACTTCACCCATGCTTTCATTTTGTTACCCTTTTTCATGCATATATTCTCATGCATGTTTTCTTGCATCATGCATGCATAGTTTTCACATTATCTTCCCTTCTGATTTTCATGATTTTGATTTGATTTGTATTTTCATTGCTCAATTGCGTACATTAACAAGCTTGACAATGCCGACATGGACTCGAATGAGGATTATTTTCTCTCATTTGATTTTCTCAGATTTCTTAAGTTTCTGTTGTTTTGCGTGATGCTTCCGAATATTTTCGATTTTCACGATATTCCTCATCACCCAAGGGCATACAGTAAAGTGGCATTGTCAATGCCTACATTGTCCCTTGGATTATTTTCTTTATCATTTTTCTCTTTTATTCATTTCTTCACTTTGATTTGGCATATTTTCGCATTCATCTTAGGCATGTGCATCCAGAGTAGACAAGCATAAGCACACTAGATCATTAGCAAGTAGGAAACCTAGAAAGACCGAATTCTTTAGGCGTATAGGGGTGCCTAACACCTTCTCCATGCGTAACAAGAATCCTTACCCTTTCTCTAGCCCGCAATGGCCAAGTGTTGCATCCATTAGGTACGGAGCACACACGCATTCACTTGCATCATTTTTCTTGCATTCATATGCATTTTGATTTTCCTCGTCTTTCCATTAAAAGACTAGGTGGCGACTCCTTTTCCTTATCCTTTTCTTATCTTTCTTTGGTGTTTCTGAGTCCAGTTTCCTTCTTCAGATTCACCATCTTCGTCGTGACCATATCGAGACTCCTCATGTGTTTCCACGCACCTTGGAGTCGTGTAGGGTTCCATCGGCATGGTCATAGTATCTTACTTGTTGTGGTTTGTTTAGGTTTTGGTGTGGAGGATGCATGAAATTCAATCCTCTTGTTTTTGTTTTTGGATGGCCTAGTATGTCCCTAGATGTTTGTCATTGGTTGGTGATTTGATTGTGTTCTAGGAGACTATGTGAGTCCCAGATATGTGTCATTGGTTTTGGGTGACTTGAAGAGTCCCTAGATGGTTGTTGTTGCTTCGTTTTGTTTCTAGGAGACTTGGTAGGTCCCTAGGTGTGTGTTACTTGGATGTTTAATTCTAGGTGATTTAGTGAGTCCCCTGATGTTTGTTGTTGTTGGTTATTTGATTGTTTGCCTTGGAAGACTTTTGTGGCTTCCAAGAGGTGAGTTGTATGATGTGTGTTGTTTGGGGCACCTTATTTGGATGCCCAACTTGATTTTGCTTGGTTGTGGTTCAAGTGGCCGGTGCCATTCAAACAGTGAAGACTTTTCTCTAGTGTGCTTTCTCTTATGATATCCTACTAAGGATGCACAGTTTGTTGTTGTTTGATGTGTCTTGATGGTATACCTATTTTGTTTCTTGTTTATTTTCAATTTGTGGATGGATCGAATGACGTTGTACTATTCAATCTGTGGCGATTCTTTCTCCTGTGTTATCCTTTGGGGTAGTTTTGACTAGGTTGTACATCAGAGAGGCGCAACGAAGGCTTGTGGTAGCCTAGTAATACCTAGTCATTCTAGTGTTTTGGCGTGTCTACCCAAGGAGCTTAGGATGTTTTGTGACTCTAAGAGACACTATTGTGAGTTGTAGTTGGGGAGTTTGTGTCCAGAAGGGAATCCCAACCATAGAGTGGTGAAGTGTGTCCAGAAGGTTTCTGTCTTATTTAATGGATTTTAAATTGTTTTAATTCCCTTTTCACTTAATTTGGGTTTTGAATTTGATTAATTAGGCCTTTTATTGAATGTCAAGTTGATTTAAGTGGGTTTTAAGTGGATTAGGGTTTTTGTTGGATTTTAAAATG
>JAMKQA010070408.1:0-10285 GCA_024699735.1 Posidonia australis | reverse complement strand
AACAAAGTTCAAAGAGTTAAATAAAACTTGAAATTCTCTATTCACCCCCCCCCCCCCCTCTAGAGAAGCATTAGTATCCTACAGTGTAAGCCTGTGATTAGCTTTCTGTGCACCTGCTTGTGATTTGGGACCAATAAGGAGTTCGATTTGAGGATGCACAGTCATCTAGGTTTACGTACCCATTCCTTCCTCTTTTCTTTCTTTCTTTCCTTTTTCTCCTTCTTGCACTCATGAGCTCACCATACATCCGTCTTCTTCCCCTTCACCCTACACAACCCGTGCCACCACCAACCAGCGACCCGTGCCTCACCGTCACCACCGACGCGATGCGGGAGGAGGAGGGGATAAGAGAGGTAGAGGGGAGTGGAAGAGGGTGAGCTGTGACGCAAGGAGGAAGAGGGAGAGGAAGAACGACGTGTGCGCAACCAAGGAAGAGGTGGGAGCTGCTCGTGTGATCCACCAGCGGAGGAGGCTTCGTCGAGGCGCGAGGAGGCTCGCCGGAGTGTGGGAAGGATCGTTGGGGCGCCATTAAAGGTACGTGACCCCTATTCCTTCCTCGTTTCGCTGTTGTTTGGTTAATGAGTAAATGGCGAAAAAAGCATGTAAAATTGTAGAAAAATAAGGAAAAGGATGAGAATGAGTTGTATTGCATGAAAACATAGATATCATGTGGTTAGGATGAAAATATGTGGGATTGAATGTGTTTTGGGGGCATAAGTTACAATAAGTTTCACTGAGCTCTTCCCCCTTTGTGATTTTCGTATGAATCACATAGTTGATGGATTAAGGAATGGTTTGAGGGGTTTTAAAGTAGACTCAAGGGCCTACACTGCATGATTTATTGATGATTTATGATGGGTGTTTGGGGGGTCCGATTGGGACTCCCACATTGGGTGATTTTTCACCTCCTGAAATAGGGGTGTGCCCTGTCTGTGAGGAATTCGGTATGCCGAAATCTTGACAGATTAAGCTAGTATCGTTGGTTTCGGTAGACCAAAATCTTTCGGTTGATCGAAACAAGGGGTTTCGGTATACCGAATCAGGGGATTTCAGTATACCAAACCTAAAATTTGGTCTGTCGTTTTAGCCTTGGCCCTGATATGTGTAGGCATGAATGCAAATGAATGATAAACGGTTTTAAAAGGTATGTTGAGTATATGAGGGTGATGTTTCCCCATGTAATGACATGAATGAATGTGGAACCCAAATAAATAAATTTGGACGTGGTTTTGGATTTTGACCCCATAAATGAACGAAAAGAATGATTTTGAGTGGTTTTGGGTTTTAGACCCTATAAATGAACAAAATGGCTGATTATGCGTGGTTTTTGGGCATGAGGCCCAATTTATGATTTTAAGCATGGTTTTCATGACTTGAGTTGGGACCTCAGTGGAGGGTCAAGTGTTGCAAGGAGACAGATTCCTGCAATAGAAAGAATGAAATGGAAAATGGTTTTGAAAAGAAAAGTTTAAAGAGTTTTGAAATGAAACACTAAAAATGTGTTAAGGAACCACAGGGGTTGGTGTCGACAATGCGGTAGGGGTATGACGCTCTAATGAAACCGATTGCCAAACACGACTATGGTTTCCGAGCTTGAGAGGGTGTAGGCTGAGCTTGGGTCGTTTTACCTAATTGTTCGGGTCACCGAGCTCGTGACGGTGTAGGTTGAACTTAGGTTATTGAGCCTAGTTGTTCGAGTCAGCGACGGTGTAGGCTGAGCTTGGGTCATTGGACCTAGTTGTTCGGGTCACCGATGGGGTGTCAGACAAAGATGTATCTCCCGTGCATATATGAAAGAAATTGAGGCCGGTTGGCCAAGGCGATGACATCTCGCATGGGGAATTTCACTGCGATAGTGCAGGAAGGTAGGGGAAAGGATGTCCTCGCCTACTGCTTGTGTGTCTGGTTACCCCTGATCAAGGTAACAACAGTAAAGAAAAGTGGAAATGAGTAAAGAAAAAGAAATGTGATTTGGTCAGGACTGGACTTATGAAATAGTCCTAAAATCCTGAAATGGAATAATGATGATATTTTACCAGTTATCAGCCTGTATTTATGATTTGGTTTTGAGCCCGAGAGGCATTGTGTTTTAGGCTAGATCTGGTCAGAAATGTGAATTTGAAATTGTGATTTTGGGAATAAATCCCAAGTATTGAAAAGGATATGTTTTGGAAAATGAATTCCAAAGGTTTTAAAGAAAATGCAAAGGTGTGTTTTTGAAAGAGAATGTGGTTTTGGAATGAGTTTCCAAATGTTTTGAGGAAAGAAAAAAACATAGCTTTTGAAAAGAGCATGAATTTGGGAT
Source organism: Posidonia australis (assembly GCA_024699735.1). Classification (NCBI taxonomy): domain Eukaryota; kingdom Viridiplantae; phylum Streptophyta; class Magnoliopsida; order Alismatales; family Posidoniaceae; genus Posidonia; species Posidonia australis. Next base: position 7,980 of record JAMKQA010070408.1, on the reverse strand, counting down.
TGAATTCCCAAGTGGTTTCCAATAAAAAAAGAAAAGAAAAGAGGATTTTCAAAAGAAAACCAAGTTTTGAAAATCAAAGAAATGAGTTTTATAGTTTTCCAGAGATTTTGTGTTGGTGTGTTTGGGGCGCGTACTAGGTGACTTAGATGTCACTCACGCGTGCTTATTTGGTTTTCAAGTGTAGACCGCGTGCAACCGAGTCCCGATGCAGGAGTTGGAGCTTCTAACCGCACATTGAGATCCTGAAGGTGAGCCTTAGTTACAGTTATTTAATATTTCTGTAATTAGTGTAATTTTGCTTATGATACTGTGATTTGGTAGTGTACCTAGAATCGGAGCGTTACACAAATAGTCAATAACAAATAACAACAACTAAGAAAAACTAAATAATAGTCATTACGAGTCAATGTTTGATAAAAAAAAATGATCATTCTTCTTCTTTCCATCATCAATGTCCTCAAGTTTTCCTCCAAAATCAAAATTTTCATCTTCCTCATCTTCTTCATTCTCATCTTCCTCTTCAAATTCTTTTTCCTCATCATCAATGACTTCTACAAGTTCTTTGCCTATCCTTAAATATGTTCACACACTTGTTCTACATCCATGTGCATGAGGTCACTGACATCCACAACCACACCTATGGGAACGTCCATGAGCACATGATGGAGTTGAATCTTTAGGCTTGGGTGATCAATCTTCTAGCACAACTAGCATAGGACCCTGAAACTCCTATTATCACTTTAACTTATGCCGATGTGAGTTCCTTTTCTTCATACATAAACTCGTTTGCAGCTTTCAATATACTTGTCATCCATTCATTCCTATAATTTAGTTAATCCACACATATGAAATCAAAATCTTCATCATTGTTGTTTAGTCTTTTAATTTGAAATCTTTTGTAAAGATGCTTGTTGTAGTTGATGAAAACTAGCTTGTCTAATCTTTTTTGCTCCATGTGGTTCCTCATTTTGTTGTGGATCTATTAACATAAGAAAGAGAAAAGATAAACAATTCAAATATTATATGTGTTGAAATTTTAAAATAGCAAAAAGTGGTGACAAGTGTTGATGCTTCTTAGTTTTTAAGAATCAACTGTGTTCCAATTCTTCTCATAATAGGAGGTAGTATAACAAAGACCAATGGTACAAATGACAATCTTCTTAAGTGAAGGAGTGAGTACTCCATTAGAGTCCCACCAACTAACTACATGAATAAAGAAACACACTGTCAAACTCAAATATCACCAAGTCACGTATCTAAATCGTAAAGTATATTAACAAAAATTAAATTATGCAACAAACACTAACTTGTTATAAGGCAATTGTATCCTTTGCCATTTTACTACAAAATCTTCCACTTCTTTGCTTGTAAGAATTTACTCCCAACATGATTTGGTTCCACTCCTCCCTATCCTTCAGCATTCATTCTATGCATTCTTGAAATGCAGTCTCATAAAAGTCAGCAAGGGAGAGATCTATCTCCTCTCTTTCTATGTAGCAGACCATGGGATTTAGAATTGCTCAAGTACCAAGTAGAAGACGATCATTAAAGCATAAAGTCCAATGCTTCTCAACATTATCTATGACCATGCTGGCGAACTGACCCTGCGTGCTATTGAGGCGCATGCAAGACCAATAAGGTCAAAATGATGAATTCGAGGAAGGATACTCAACTTGAAAACACCAAAGCAATGCAAAAAAAAAGGATAAGGAAAATATGGAGTCACCATCTAGTCTATTTGGGATCGGGAGATGAGGAAAATCGAATGCAGAAAAATGCAAGAAAACAATGCAAAAATGCAAATACGATGTTCCGTGCCTAATGAATGCAACACATTGGTCATTGCGTGCCAGAGAAAGGGTAATGACTCCTATTACGCATGAATAAGGTATTAGGCACCCCTATACGCTCAACGAATCGGTCTTTCTTGACAAATCACTCACATGTGTGGCCAATGCTAAGATATGCTTGCTTATTCCTAAGGTGTGTGCTTAATGCCATGCTATTGCGAATAAAAGCTTGAGGGGTGGAAAAAATATGCAGCCTAATTCTCAGCCACGTTATAGGAGTTCTAGACTAAGGCACACACACGTGGGAGTCATGTTGGTCCAAAGAACTTCCTACAGCAAGCATTGTTGCTCTAACGGATGTATGCCAGATGCCAAAACACACGTAAAAACATGCGATGTAGGCAAAAACATGTTGACGAGATAATGTGATGCCTAATGCCTATATGCAAGAATACAGGGAAAACATGCAAAAAAAGAAGTCATACAAACTAGGGACACAAATGCTCAACTCTGCCAAGTGCTCTGGATCCATTGAATCACGTTGCTGATTTGCGTTGACTAACTGCATCGATGAATTGCACTGGCAATTCATGCTAGCTAGTCATGCGATCAGGGTTCGCTGAATGTTTTACAAAGACGAATTGCAAGCTTCCCATCGCACTAGGATGCAATGCAATGATACAAGCATGTAACACAATGCACAAGAAGCTTGAATGGATTACTATGGACACAATGGTGTAGAGAAAATCCTATGGAATGCATTGGATTGCACCCCCCATCTCCCTCCACAGTTGTTGGGTTCCACTGGCATCCATGATGGTGAGCTCAAGTTGTAGGCTTCGACGAGCTGTTCCTACATTACTGGAAGGTGGTGGAGGCTAAAAGGAAGGAAAGGATGAAATGCAAGTACAGGTATGAGGCTAAAATGAAGGCAAGGATGCAATGCAAGTACAGGTATGAGGCTAATGCGGCTCTCCCCATCTCTACCAAATGTCACTAGAGTTCCAGGGCTCGGTCGGCCATGGAAGGGGCCATGAGCACCGAGGAACTCCTTGGGACGGTTCAATGGAGTGAGGAGAAGGGTGGGGCATGCTCAGATTGACTCACGTCATGGTCGTGGTTGTTGGCAACACACGGAAAGGGGAGAATCCATCATTGATGGCCGAGGAGAATGCATTGTAGGGAGAGAAAACTCAGGCAAACTTAGAGAAAATCATGCAATATTAATGATGATGAAGCAATGAAAAGCGATAAGAAACAACCAGGAACTGTCATAGAAAGACTGCTCACCTATGGATGATGGTGAGTTGTCCTTCCGGTGACTCATGTAGGGGTGCAAACGGATCGGATATGGTACAGATATGGGTGTCACTGTAACACCTGTAAAATTCATTTTGTAATTATTTACATTTTATGAATTTTATTCCTGGATGGGTGTTATTGTTCTAAGGCTATTGTGCAGTTTTGTGCTTTTGTGCTTGGGCCTCGTGGGCTGGCTTCTGTTTGCGTGTCCCTGTGTGTGGTTGGTACTATGTATTGTGGCACTGTGCGTGTGAGGCTCGGGTGTGGGTCCGTGTGGGGCCCAGGTGTGGGGTCCGTGTGGGGCCTGCAAGTGTAGGTTGGTGGTTGAGGCTTGCAGTTGGCCTCGTTGGTGGTGGTTGGCGGTTGGCTGCTCGTGCGGTGTGCTGGTGGCTAAGACGCGCAGGTGGGCACGTTTTCAGCTACTACGGGCGCAGGCTTTATAAGCCGCACCGCACTTCTCCTCGCCACCCATTGCCATCTCCTCCTTCCGTCTTCTTCCTTTACCCTCCTCCTCGGCAGCGCGCTACTCCTCCTTCTCCTCCTCCACCTTCTTTCCCTTCCTCCTCACTTCTCCTTCTCCTTCCTTCTCCTTCCCTTTCTTCCTTTCCACTCGTCTCCCTTACCTCCTCTTATTTCCCCCCACATCGCGTGTGCGTCGAGAGAAAGGAAGAGGTTGAGGGAGCGAAGTGGGGGGCTGTGGTTGCTCGTGGTGGTGCGCGGAGCTAGCGTGGTGTGCCTTGTGGCCGTGGTTGCGCCATAGTTCGCCGGATTCGGCCAGAGATCGTCAGAGACGTTTCTTAGGTACGCATCTCCACTTCAAGTAATAGAGAGCATGAAATTGGTAGAAAATGCTAGGATTGTATGAAATCTAGGTAAATTACCCTTCCTATAATTTATTGTGTATTTATGGAGCATTTATTGGCATTAATGGCGAATGGTGTGTTTTGGGTCCTTTTGACCCTTCTGCCTTTGTGATTTTATATCTTGATGCATGGTGAATGGATTTTAGTTTTGTTTGTTGGGTTTTGGAGTAGACTCGATGGTCTACACCATATGTTATATGCAAGATTTTTGGTGTTTGTTTTGACGGTCCGATCGGAGGTCCCATTTGGGGCGATTTCGGAAGGTAGGGTTTGGGCCGTTTTCTGGTTTCGTAGAATTCAGCATACCGAATCAGGGGATTTCAGCATACCGATTCCACTCGGCATCCATTTGTCTTTCAGTTTAGGTCCTCTGGTTGAGTTTCAGTCATCCATTTTTGGACGGTATACCAAATTTGGCCTGAGTATTGATCGTTGACCTGATTCGGTCAACCGATCCAGATCGGCTTACCGAACTTGATTTCGGCATGCCAATTTTGGGCCCAAATGAGTTTGCAAATGTGTTTTCGATGGCTTTTTGGATGCCGTCTTTGGTCCCTATGAGATGGGATTGTGGGCCATCAGTGGTGGTCCCTTGGGACACTTAATGTGCCGTTTTCCCGAGGTTTTGGAAGAGTTTTCAAAAGATATGAAAATGGTTTGAAAAATGGATTTCAAAGAAATGGTTGGCTTGGTTTGGAAAATGATTTCCTGGTTTTCTGTGTGCGGGACGAGGCAGCGTGGGACCATGTCGTCGGGACCAGGGAATGTGACGACATTCTCGAGTGGTTGGGCGTGATGTCCCCTATTGAGGTCGGGGGCTGAGATACCTGAGGTTGAGGGGCGTCGGGTCCTGGAGGTATGAGACTCCTTGATTGTCGTCTCGAGGCTAAGGTTGTGATCCGTGGGTTGAGGTGTCTTGTGGCATGACGGGGAGGTATGATACTCTTACTGTCGCTGTGAGCATTAAGGCTCGGGTATTGTCGGGTGTGGAGGTATGACACTCCCTCCTGAGCACCGTGTGTGGAGGACGCCGTGAGGAGGCGTACCCTATGGTGGCTAGTGCGGGTGGGACACGTGCCCCGTAGCTGGTAGCGTCCTAAGAGACAGGACAACCTTCCCAGGGTGGGGTTGGCTTCTGAGGGTTCTCCTGAGAGAGGGGAATCGCGGGACGATGAACGCTCCTGCATAGGGTGGCCGTCACCTTGGTAGTGCAGAACGCTGGGGTCGCTCCTGAGTGGACTGCGTGTGGTCAGAGTTAGGTTGCCTGGCGCTAGGCTTCTCGACTCACTATGTGTGGTTTTGGCCATTAAGGGCCTTTGCGTGTGGCTTTGGGCTAGTAGAGCCCTGGTTTATGGTTTTGGCTGGTGTAGGCCTGATTTATGAGGTTTTTGAGAAAATGGTTTGCGAAAGGAATTTAAAAGGAAAATGATTATAGTTTTGTTTTCCACGGTTTTCGTGGGGGTGAGTACTAGGTGACTTTGGTCACTCATGTGTTTTCCTCGTGGTTTTGGTTTGTAGTTGCAGCCATGCGATTGACATAGCGTAGTGCATATAGATCGGGGTCTCTTAGCCACACACAGGTTCCTGGTAATTAGATATTTTCTGTTTAGCTTTTTTTTCTTTAATTTAATTTGTTTAAATTATTGTGGAAAATTTGAAGCGTGACAGTTACCATATCCGTATCCGTTTTTGAAATGCCAATACGGATAAGAATACAGATATCATATGGATAGGAAATTTACATATCCATATCCTTAAAAAACAGATACGGATACGGAACGGATAAAAGGGGATCAGATATAGATAAAGTCGGATATAAAAACGGATATGGCAGTATACACATTACATAATTAATCAAACAATTAACAATATTTCATACAATTATATATTTTAAGTTATTTAGTATATATGAAATAAAAATAATATATACCAAAAAATAAATAAATTAGACATAATGATAGGTTAGACTTACCTTTTCTAAAAAGAGATGAAGTTATGAATCCAAATTTTAATATTCCATCATTGTGGATGTATAATTAATTAATGATTAATAAAAAATGATTATATTTTACACCATTTTTTGTTAATTAAAGTTAGTAAAATATTATAAGTGACAAAGTAAAATCCTCATAAAGTAGATAAATAATTTGACGAAATCAAAATGTAATCCATGAATCTTAATCTACATCATTTGGATTAAATACATGTCAAAATCTACATCATAGAAAAACTCTTAATATACATATCTATTCATGTACAAATTCAATGGTTTTAAAGCAACAATCACTAGATCTCTAAGTTATAAGTTTCAAAACTAAAATGTAATCCATAGATCTTAATATATATCATCTAGATTAAGTACACACCAAAATCTATATCATTTATAAACTCATAATATATAGATTTATTCATATCAAATTCAATGGTTTTGTATAAACTATAACAAGTACATGTTAAATTTAATACTTAGGAATTTCAAAATCACTTGATTTTTTATATACAAACATTTTAAATAGTTTTGATCAAATCTACTGGTTTAGATTTTTAATCTAATGGTTAGATGTTAAAATATAAAAAGTTGTCTATATATATATGTGCGGATATCCGTATCTATATCTATATCCATATCCACTCAAATTCAAAAAACCATATCTGTATCTGTATCTGCTCTTTGGCGGATACAGATATCCGTATCCGCTCATAAACAAATACAGATACGGATATTTTTTGGATATACCGTATCTGTTTGCACCCCTACTCATGACAGCTCGATCCGAGCTAAGCACGGCTCAATGGCAACGGAGGCAAATGAGGAGGCTTGCTGGGATGCTGGTGGTGCTCGAAGTTGTGAACCACGGTTGTGTAGTCGATGTTTGGCTGGTGTAGTGGTTGGAATGTGAGTTTGGGTGGTCAGAGTTGGGTGTTGCAATTGTGGTCAACGACAGAGGACGCTATGGAGTGCTCCTCATTGGCCGGTGATGCTAGGGAGGCTCTGGTGTGGTAGAGTGAGTGCAAGGGTTGCCCCTAGGAGTGATGCAAGTGCCCAAGCTCAAGAATTGCAATGGCTGCCCCTTGGAGAGAAAATGCTATGCTTAGTGAGTTGTCAAGGGAGGTGGCGTGCGTGTGGGGATGATGTAGTGGCCGACGACAAAGGAGGCTAGAAGGTGGCTCCTTGTTGACTGGGTGGCTAATGCAGGGGTTGGTCGTGTAAGGGAGGCAATGTCGGAGGGTAGGGTGCTGAAGAGCCAAGCTCGAAATGACCAAGTGAATGCCCACCCCCCTTTCTAATGTCATTGTTGTGCATTTTCTCCTCAACCTACACGTTAGGTCACTGTCGAGGGTGGCCTGCTACCATGGGCTACTGGCAAGGATGGTAGGGAAGGCAGGGCATGGCAAGGATATGACAAGAGGTTGTGGTACTCATGGGCACCGTAAGCATGGGCAAAGGGCTGCGACAAAGTACATGTAGTAGCTTTGTTGTAAATATTGTCACAGGGGACTTCACTGGCAATTCGCGTCAATGACTTGCGCTAGGTAATTGCGCTACCTAGGTGTGCTAGTCAGTCACGCCATGAAGTCCTGCCTGGGCCAATGCAGTGTCTGTTGGTTGGTGTGACCGCGTCCGTCTGACCGACCGCCCGACCCGAAGGGAGGGGTGGAGAGGAGGAGACCACAGCCATGCCGATGACGGCGAAGGCGCAAGGATAAAAGAAAAGAAAAGTGGAGTCGCCACCTAGTCTTTTAAAGGAAAGACGAGGAAAACCATAAAAGGATGAATGCATGGGATGCACATGGGAAGGCTAGATGTCTGCTAACCAGAGGATGGGTAAGGATTCCTATTGCGCACGAGGAAGGTGTTAGGCACCCTCGCATGCTCGAGAAACTCGGTCTTTCTAGTCCAAATGCTTGCTAAGGTTTGATGAATGTTTGCTAAATTGGGATCATGCTCTAATCATGCTAATGTGTATGGATGTGACAAGACTAAATGAATGTGTAAGACGATGCGTGAAAACTGCGAAGAAATC
>JAMKQA010070405.1:0-13042 GCA_024699735.1 Posidonia australis | reverse complement strand
GCGCCACATTGGTGCGCCACATTGGTGCGCCACCTTAGTGCGCCACCTTGGTGCGCCAACTTGGTGCGCCACATTGGTGCGCCTACCCACCTCAAAAACATTCTGGACTTTGGCTTGCTAATGGGTTAGGGGCTCAGTTTAAAGGCTGATCGCATCCAAAGCAACATAGGGACACTCATTCCTGGGTCACCTCAAAATCGGGGTGTCTACACATAGTAGTCTAGGTTTTGCATGTAGCAAAGCGAGGACGTTAGCCACTCGATATTGTTGGATTTGTGGTTATATCCGTGTAATATCTTTGCACCAGTGTTTGATCCACCACTCGGGTGACCTTTCTGAGCATGAGGACACATCCTACAGTCCCTCTACATATGTTTAGCATAAGGCATCACTTGCATATAGAGTTGCATAGCATATGGCCCTTGGGCGTGCTGAAACGGGGTTAAAAGCCAACATTTCATATAAATAAACAAGAAATCCATGAAAGACTAATTTTTCAGGCGTACGAGGGTGCCTAATACATTCCTTGTGCGTAACAGGGATCCTTGCCCATTTTCTAGTTCATGTTGACCTTTTCTATTGGTTTTATTGCATAATTTTAATATTTTGAAACAATTTTCCTCGTCTTCCGTTTTTTTAAATAGATTAGGTGGCGACTTCTGCATTTTTATCATTATTTTTATTGTTTTGCCGTGACTTAGTTAGTCCTCGCGCATTTGGCCTTTCGCACCAAACACGAGGCTATCACCAGCATGGTTACTGGTATTTGCGACTCTGCTGGGGATAACCAGATCCTGGCTTTCGTTTTGGGTTTTTTCGTTCATTTTGGCTTTTCCGCTTGTTTATTTCGTTTACCTTGTATTATAAGTTGTATCTCCTTTACATTTTGTGCATGCTTTCTGTATGATGGATGTTTTCTTTTATACATTTGCTATGCCACCACTCTTGCACATAATATGCACATGCATTTTGGATGTTGATTGATGATTGCTTTGGATGTTTTCTTCCCTTCTTACATATGCCATGTTTAGGAGATTAGAGACATGTTTTCTCTCCCCTTTTGGTTAATAAAAACATAAAAACCAACAATAATGAATAGGACACAAACTAGTGACAAATTGCAAACTTTCCCCCAAGGTTTAATAAATTTACAAGTAAAAGACTTAAAGCATATTTTGCATTCATCATATAGGGTATGCATCTTCTCATCTCTTGAGTCCACTTATATAGTTTGCGAAGGACATTTCCAGGTGTCTCATTCTATGGCTTTGACGTGGGATGAAATACCGGTATGTCCCCCCTTGTTCGGAGTCGTGTCGGTGTTAGTAGAGGATATCGCCTACTGCTTTGGCAGAAGACGAGGCCCCGAATGCACCACCTGTTCATTGCCTAAGCTTTGGCTAGGATTTAGAACGAAAACCTTTACTTTCTAACATTGAGTCGGAGACCCATTTACCCTTATGTGAACCCAGAGTAGACAGCCTGGTAGGACACCCTTAGATTGTGAGAGAGCGCATACTAGAAGCATTCATGCATCTGCATTCATACCATCATAAGCACTACATCTTTTCTAACTCGTTTCCTGTTTTTGCAATATCATAGTACTAGTCAGAGTGCGAGTTCCTTAGCCAGAGCTCGAGGTTTTTCCTTTCACTGACACCTGACACGACCCGATTCTCGACCGCATCTCCCGAGTTATCTGTCACCTTTGACGATAGCTTGTCCGAGGATCCGTCCTCTTGTTCCCAGCCGCAGTCCAATCCGTACCCGCTCGCTATCCACCATGGCCCAGCAAACTAACGAGCCTCTTTCCTCTGCTGCCCAGGAGGAGGTCTCCGTTTCAGCGTACCCTTCCTTTGTCTCTGTCCCTATTATCACTGTTGCCTCCACTTTTGCCTTAGCATCCGAAGGACCTCTGCCATCCAAGTATTGTGTCCCTGTGGCTACCCCACCTTCGGGACCATCAGTTTGGTCTTCTGCTGCTTCTAGGGCCTCAGCAGTTGAGTCTGTTCCCATGACCTTCTCCCAGACTCCTTTCATTGCTCCTCAGGGCTATGTGTTTTCTAGCCCCCCTCTGACTGCGACTGTCTCTGTAGTAGCCTCTCCCCAGTTTGGACAATTGGGTTCTCAGCTTCCTGACTCCTCTTCCCCTGTTTTGTCTCCATCTTTTGGAGCCACTAATGACGATCCCATGACCGCGCAACTGCAACAAATGTCGACCATCACCCAACAATTACAGGGATTGGCACTGGCGCTCCAGCATTTTTCAGGTTTGTCCTTTCTGACTCTCGAGTTGCCTTTGCAACCAACCCTTGGATCACAGGTTGCACCCACTGCACGACCCCCACAGTCGTCGCCATCCCTCGTCTCCCTGGAGTTAGGGGTGTCGACATTGCCTTTTGCAACACCACCACAGCATGCTTCTTAGTTATCTGGTGGTCAGCCTTCTAGGCTGGTGGGAGCGCAGCCCACCATAAGTGTAGTACTAGGGGCCATTCCGGTCCAACAGCTCTTGCTCTCACATTCTGCACCTCTTGTAGCACCATTCCCTGCCTTATCCTCACCCATGTACAAGACACAAGCTTCATCTTTTGTACCACAGCACACAACACTCATGCACGGGTACACTGGCCATCCTACTGTAGCACTAGACGACGGAATAGTGGATTCAGAGGAGCCCTTAGCTCTAGACAGAATGGTGGTCCATCCTGCCTCAGCTGCACAATCTGCTACTGCGTTATCTCTAGACACTCTCTTTGTGAGGGTGAATGATCTAGAGCACACACTCTGACAAGTGCAGGGCGGGGACCGTCGGTCCTACTCATTCCGAGACCTCTGTTATTTTCTAGAAGCGACTCGCTCACCGAATTTTCAAATCCCGGAGTTCGAAAAATACAATGATAGGGGCTGCTCGATTTCTCATCTCAAAGCCTATTGCGGAGACCTCACCCAGCTCCAAGCTGGCGAAAGGTTGTTAATCTGCCTGTTTCAGAAAAGTCTTACAGGACCCGCGTTGAAGTGGTTCACCTCCCTTGACAAGGCCACCATCAAGACTTGGGACGACCACACGCAGGCGTTCCTCGAACAATATTCCTTTAACCTCGGCCTAGTCCCAAAGCGGGAGGACTTGGTCGCGATTAAGCAGAGGCCCTAGGAAACATTTGGGGAGTATGTTGGATGTTGGCGATTCTTGGCTTCGCAGGTCAAAGATAGACCCTCTGACGAGGAGTCTATTGAGATCGTGATTCAAGGAGCACAGCCAGTAGTCGGGGCTCTACTTAGCATTTAGCTAGTCACCACTTTTTCTGCTTTGCTTCGGGCGGATGCCCGTGTTGAGAGTTCACTGCGCGCAGCAGTTTTCCAGCACTCTGCATTTTCCAAACAAGTCACTTCCTCACATAATGGCGTCAGCAGCAGCAACAACAACAACAACAACCATAATGCCAATCCACCCAAGAGGTTGGACCCCTCCAGGGACACAGTCTCTTATATTAGATCCCCTGCTGCATCGGTAAATGTCCATCTGCCCTCTCAGCACCAATTAGTTTATGCACCCGCACCCACACCTGAAGCACCTCATGCACCACACATCACTCCCACTACCACTCCAGTTTATCCTACCCCACCGGTTGTGATGTGCCCGCCATTGGCACATCCGCAGCCGAGGCAGCAATGTCGTGACAGGCGTTACTATACTCCATTGGTGGAGCTATTAAGCATGGTGTTTCCTAAAGTCGCATCCCTTTTGAGGCTGCCTGAGATCCGCCCGCCACCAAGTCCGCTTCCTGCATGGTATAATGCGAGCACGTTCTGCAATTTCCATCGAGTCGCAAGCCACTCGACGGATAATTGTCTCACACTAAGGAACGCAATCCAGGACTTGATTGAGCAAAAGGTCATTGTGATTAACACGCAGGCGACAGGCCTTGCGCCCGCATCAGCAGCCGCACAAGCACCACCAGCACAACCCAATATAGTTAGCCAGCTTTTACCTCAGCATTCAGCCCCGGGTGCAGCAGGCCCCTCGAGAGTCAATTCCATCTTTCTTGTTGATTTTATCTGATCTTTTATTCGTTCTACCGATCTTATTCATGATGTATTCTCCACTTTGCCATGTCAATTGTATTTATCCTTCCTCGATGGTTCTAGGGAGTCAATTAGTTTGAGGCGGTCTCTGCTCTAGCTTCAAACCCTCTTGTATTCTATATCGTGTCAACCGGTTTGAGCCAGTTAATTTCATTCCCGCTCTAGAGCGTGTTAGCATTTGGCCGTTCACAACGACCTCAATCTGATGGTCGAAAACTTGTGTCGCAAGTGGGGATATGAGAAAGGAAACCCTTGGGCGATACGGCCAAGGAATCGCCGAGCCAATCAAGGCAGAAGAATGGAGAGAGCACGAAAGATTGGGATACGAGTATCAATACCAGTAGAAGAGATCCCCGGGCTCCGGTAAGTCCCCGAAGATGATCATTTCCCACGATTTGACTAACTTCACCAGTGTAGGCGTTTTGGATCTAAACTAGAGTCTGTTCATAATGAAACAATCACCAGCAGTTTGGATTTGTCCAGAAAAGTCCTATGAGGCGAATGATCATTCAGAGTCAGAGTAGACCTGTGAACAGTTTCAAAGTTGTTCAGTGTTGTCAGAGTTTAACAGTCAGCAGTGCGTCAGGCAGCAGCAGTACAAGATCTTGTTCAGATGGCAGACTTAGAGAGCTTGACAGATGACACAATTGAAGATTTATTTAGATATTTATTTCCAAGAATAATTGGAGGTGCTCGCGGAAGACTTAGCAGAGCACGACAGAATCAGGAAGGGGAAAGCAGTTGTTTCACCACCGTAGCCAAAATCACCAGGGCCAAGCTTCAATTATGGTCCTCCAAGAATCAGACAAAATTTTTGCTAGACCAATGGAGTTAATCTCCTGTCAGCCAGGAGGTGGGTCTAGCTAGTACTGGCAGTTCAAGCCTCACTTTAAGGGTGAGAAGCAAAAAAAAACAAGAAGAGAGAGACTCCGAGTTAGGCTCAAGGAGCAATACAAGCGACAGCAATCTTATCAGTCAGCAGCAGAACAGCCGCCAGCATGCAGCACCCCTTTGTAGATATTATGGAAAATAAAAAAAAAAATCTGAAAATCCCAGAAAATCAAAAAAATTGTAAATAGAGATGCACCAACCTCAGAAATAGGGAGCCCCAAATCTATAGTTGGCGTAGGCAATCATATGGTAGAGAAGGTCGCGCATTGCAAAAGTTACTATAACCGTTATGAAGCACCACCAGGGGACAGTCCTCTCAGCTGATATCACGGATCTAACCTTTGAGCAAGAAATTCCATCTGAACTCGTTGCGTATGGAGAGGAAGACAATGTTATCGAGATCGAGATCGATGGTGCAGATGGGCCTAATTGGCATGGACGTTCATTATGAAAGAAGTCCTATCCAGGGTGAAGTCACTCTCCAACGTATAGATCATGGGGAGTAGTTGGAGCCTGTCAACGCCTTCTAATGGAAAAAGTACTACCAGTGATTGTCAGCCACTCCCGAGCCTTGCAAAACATTCCATTGTAGGCCATGCATCTCTATGTTTCTTTCTTACTGCATCCGCACATCACATAAATCGCATCATATACATTGTACTTTCTTTTCGTTTGCATTGTGATCATGGGGATTAGTTGGAGCCTGTCAACGCCTTCTAACGGAAAAAGTACTACCAGTGATCGTCAGCTACTCCCGAGCCTTGCAAAACATTCCATTGTAGGCCATGGGGAGTAGTTGGAGCCTGTCAACGCCTTCTAACGGACAAAGTACTACCAGTGATCGTCAGCCACTCCCGAGCCTTGCAAAACATTCCATTGTATAGATCATGGGAATTAGTTGGAGCTTGTCAACGCCTTCTAACGGAAAAAGTACTACCAGTGATCGTCAGCCACTCCCGAGCCTTGCAAAACATTCCATTGTAGGCCATGCATCTCATGTTTCTTTCTTACTGCATCTGCACATCACATAAATCGCATCATATACATTGTACTTTCTTTTCGTTTGCATTGTAATCATAATATGAAACATTAGCATCACCATTGCCCGATGAGGAAATTCGGAGGGCCAGCTTGCTTAGGAAAAGTTTTGATTCTCCTCACGTGTTACTACCTGTGTGACATAGGGAGTGAGGGAGTGATTATCCACGGAAATTGAACGAAATGTACAAATTCCCAAGGGTCCTAGACCTCCAGAGGAAGAAAAAATGATAGGTCGTGAGTGAGGGTGAGCCAATAAAAAAAATAGACATCGGAACACAAAAGAAATGAGAAGATAGAAGTTAAAGATAGAAGCTGGCTCCAATGAGAGAAACAGACGAGACAACTCTGTCCCTATCACATAACTTGGAGAGGAGTTGAAGCATACACCTACCAAGTCCACATTTACAAAGGGATTAGCCACCCCTTAAGTTAAACTGAAAAGAGCAGCAACCCCTCAGGTGTTTATTACCTCCAAGTAGGGATAGTGTAGGTCAGCATGCCTTTGAAGGAGTAAAAGAAAAATGAATTATTGAAAAAAATAAGTGTAGGGCCCTAGGAGTTTGGCATGGAGCCCATTTTATCCCGAAAGCCCATTGGTTGAGTAAGAGCCACCATAAACCCAGGGATCGAGGTAGCACCAAGTGAGTTGAGGACATTCTAGTTCCTTGTAGTAGGCGACGAAGGCTTCCTCGGTGTTGAGGGCATATCTTCTATAAACTATGCATAAATCTTGCTTCTATCTTATGAGTCTTGCATAAGTCATTTGGCATTCAGCATTTTCGATTACACCACTTCTGCATTTTGCATCGCTTTACAAGACGTTTGCCCATGTTCCAACCAAGGGCATGCTAGCTGCCCTTTGAGTTGGAATATTGGCAAAAAAAGGGATCTTCAACCAGGAGCATGTTAACTACTCTTTGAGTGGAAATAGGTCTTTGACTAGGGGCATACCAGTTGCCTTTCTAAGTCAAGAGGATCATTGGGACAGTACTACTTTTAGGAGCACGCAGATAAGGCTTCTCGCAAGCACTTCAGGATAAGCCTATCAGTTGACGCAACACAGAAGCATAGTTGTCACCGTGTCACGACACATGAAACTGGCTGGTGAAATGTACGGCAATAGCCCACAGATTCGTCGGACTTCCTTCAGGGTAAGAGTAAGTTCCGTCTGCTCAAAGCAGAATATATGGAAAGCGGGTTTCCAGAATCTAGCCGCAGTGCATAACAAGTGCCAGTTCACTTCAACCTTGGTAATATTCAACAACGAGGATAACATACTTCAAACCCACAGTTGCTTACGATCCTCGGCAGTTAATGCACCAAACCATGTTTGTAGAACATCAGAATAGTGCTTGGGTGTCATCACGGCTGGATATCCCCGCATGGCATATGAGTTGGCAATGATGGCAGTTACTCAGTGGGCCTCGTCACATACCAGCAATGCAAATAGTGTAATTTCCAAGGTCAAAAGTGCAAAATGGTCGCGAAAATTGCGTTTTGGCTCCCAACACTCCACAACTTGCATTTGAAGAGAAAAATGCAAAGTGTCAAGAAAAGTAGACACTCAGCCTCAAAAAGTTCACCAGATGGGGTAATTTGTAGAAAACCCCATGAGATTTTGAAATTTGCAAAATAACCCACGGAGGGTGCGGGAGGTTATGTTTGAGGCAGAAATTTGCAAATACTTAGCAGAACTTCGAAATTGATAGCTCAACAGCAATTTAGCAGAAATTTGTCATATCAGGAAATTTGCAATAAACCCCTGAATTTTTGAAAAATTGCGAATATACCCTAAGATTTTGCAAAACTCGCGAACAATGCCAATTGAGATCGAAACTCAAGCAAGGTTCCTTCAGAGGATATTGCACATGCATCTCAGCAAGAACACCGGTCTCTGTGCCATAGAGTCAGCAACAAGCACAATTACAGTTTTGCCCTTCGTAACTAGAGCCAACTTCCTTCCTGGGGGTAATCCAGGGTTCATCGCTTTCTTTTTTCGGATTCTCATTCCAGGCAGATGAGATCCTTCTATCCCTTCTTTTCGAAATCCTTATGTTTGACCTTTGACCAAGTGGTCAAGGTCAAGGTCTTTTCTTCTGTTTTCCTTGTATTTTCGCAAGCGCGAAATCCTTTTGTTTGACCTTTGATCAGGCGGTTAAGGTCTTTTCTTCTGTATTCTTTGGATTTTCGTGGGCACGAAATCCTTTTGCATGACTTTTGACCGGGCGGTCAAAGTCGACCTTTGACCAGGTGGTCAAGGTCATTTCTTTTCCTTTTCCTTGAATTTTCACGGGCGCAAAATTCTTTTGCTTGACTTTTGACCAGGCGGTCAAAGTCGACCTTTGACCGGGCGGTCGAGGTCATTTCCATTCCTTTTTCGGATTCTTGTGGGCGCAAAATCTTTTTGTTGGACTTTTGACCGGGCGGTCAAAGTCGATCTTTGACTGGGCGGTCATGGTCATTTCTTTTCTTTTTTTCCTTGGATTTTTGTAAGCACAAAATCCTTTTCCTTGGCTTTTGACTGGGCGGTCAAAGTCGACCTTCGACCGAGCGGTCGAGGTCATGTCCCTTGTTTTTTCCTTCTTGACTTTTACCGGGCGGTTAAAGTCGACCTTCGATCGGGCAGTCGAAGTTATGTTCCTAGTTTTTTCCTGGGATTTTCGCGGGCGCGAAATCCTTTTCCTTGGCTTTTGACCGGACGGTCAAAGTCGACCTTCGACCGGGCGGTCGAGGTTATGTCCCTTGTTTTTTCCTGGGATTTTTGTGGGCGCGAAATCCTTTTCCTTGGCTTTTGACCGGGCAGTCAAAGTCGACCTCTGAACGAGCAGTCGAGGTCATGTCCCTTGCTTTTTCCTTAGATTTTTGCAAGCGAGAAATCCTTTTCCTTGGCTTTTGACCGGACGGTCAAAGTCGACCTTCGACCTGGCGGTCGAGCTCATATCCCTTGCTTTTCCCTTGGTTTTTCGCAGGCGCGAAATCCTTTTCATTGACTTTTGACCGGACAGTCAAAGTCGACCTTTGACCTGGCGGTCAAGGTCATTTACTTTCTTTTTCCTTGTATTTTTGCGTGCGTGAAATCCTTTTGCTTGACTTTTGATTGGGTGGTCAAAGTCGACCGTTGATCGGGTGGTAAAGGTCATTTCCTTTCCTTTTCTGGATTCTTGCGGGTGCGAGATCCTTTTGCTTGACCTTTGACCAGGCGATCAAGGTCCTTATCCTTTTCCTTGGATTTTTGCAGGCGCGAAATTTTTTTGCTTGACCTTTGACCCGACGGTCGAGGTCGATCTCTGACCGGGCGGTCAAGGTCTTATCTTTTCCTTTCTTTGGATTTTCGCGAGCGCAAAATCCAGCTGCTTAACTTTTGATCGGGCGGTCAAAGTCGACCTTTGATCGGGCGGTCGGGGTCATTTTCCTTTTCTCTTCTGGATCTTCGCAGGCGTGAAATCCCTTTGCTTGCCCTAAGTCCGTGCCGACAGGGCCCTCTTTCTTGTTTGACAAATAATATGTTTGTCATGCCTCATTTCTTTGGGGTGGTATCTCCAACTACTCCGTTGACAACCGTCACGTTGTCTGGCGATCGGGTTGACTAGACTTGTTTGACTTGTCATATCCCGCCCCCTCAGGTTGATAACCTTAATAATCTGGCTGATGAGTCCGACAACTTGTTATGTCCCTACCAGTGGTTCTCTCTGTACGCAGGATTTCTTTAGTTTTTGGATTATCGCTTCAGCATTAGCATCAACATTGCATTTATTTTCAACACCCATTCTTGTGTGTGCAATATTAGCGTCAGCTTTGTATTTTGCGTTCAACATTAGCTCTTGCATTTATATTTTGCATTGGCATCGCATTTTTAACATTTGGCTCGGCATTCGCACACATGTGTCATTTTTCATTTGCCTATTTGCACATGGCAGCACGTCATGACTTTCGGTGCATCCACCGGATAAATGACCTTGTGCCTATAGCAAACATCACTTCTCTGCAATCTCAAAATGAGGGTATCATGTCAACCCTGAGTGTCGGTCTTGATTCCCTTCGTCCCTCGACCTCGCTCAGGGAGGGACATCTGTAGACACTTCGATTTTGAGGCGGCTCGTAGGTGAACTCTCCAAAGGATGTTGCTTTGGATACGGCAAGCCTAACCTCTTTTGAGCTCTTTTTGGCATCTTGGTCACTTTTAGCCTAAAACCAACCTATGGTTTGATTAACACTTCAGGCAGCTAGATGTGGAGCACCAACATGGAGCACCAATCTGGAGCACCAATATGGAGCACCAAACTAGCGCACCAAGCTGGCGCACGATCACTTTTCAAGGTGCTGACTGTTGGCTTTCCATCTTCTGTGCTTGTAACCTTCCCTTGTGAGTATTCCTCCACGAATCTACGTAAGTCTGTTGAGTTTCGAGACTTTTGGCATCCCAAGGAGTTAGCTCTTCATTTTCTTTAAAAGGCCATCCATTAACTACATTTTTTCTCTCTTAGCAAGTCACCCACTCCTAGCAACTTGCACCCCAACTTCCAGAGCACACTCTCGCATCCCTGAGCACTCCCAACTGAGTCCAATGCAACAAGAAGGAGATACCTTGAGCCATCCAAGGAGGAGACACCCTAGGCAAGGTAAGGTCCTTTACCCATCTCTCCATATAGGTTTTACATAATATTCTGGATAAAACCTACAACTAAACTGATATATTGTCAATATAGTGATGTTCTTTCGTGCGTTTTTGTGTTATTTTGGATGTTCATGATGCTCCCTTATATGTTCATTGCTTCTTTGTCATGATGATTTTGCATTGTGTGATCTTTATTTTAACAATGAATCATAGTCTTATGTAACCACTAGTTATGGAACATGAACTGTGATGCATCCCTTATACATGCTTTATCATTTCCTTATGCTCCCTAAGTCAGCCAAATCACTGCATGAATCCTAAAATCTATCAATAGTAACTGCAGTCCTTGTATACCCATGAACATGCATGACTTGAGGAGGGAATGATAAGAGTGTTTTAATTCTTGTTTGTTTAACATGACTAAGTTCTCTAGCATCTAGGTAAATGATCTGAATAGTCGGTAACCCAATTAGTTGCATACATCAAGCCCAGACTCTAAAATCAGGCTGCAGTATCTGGGACGCACTAACCTAGCGCACCTAGCTGGCGCACCAGCCTGGTCACAGGGTGCAGGCAGTCCATTTTTTCATTTTGATTTGCATGCATTTATGTTTGTTCTGGACTTTGAGTTTCCTGACATATGATCTTTGATATGCCATGTTTTTGCTTGCTTAATTTCAGCATGTAATAACATCCTTTGCATTAGTTTTGCATCTAGTGAAGTTTGGCTTGCCGCTTGGGTATGGTGAACTGGTGGCTTTTCAGAATTCTTTGTATAGAGTTCTTTTGCATCAGTCCATGATCCCGACCCAAGTGGCGTAGCTGGGATTCATTAGCCTTTATCAGAGTAGGGTTGTGTGGTCTTGTGTGAGGCTTATTGTCTTTGAGCACAAGACCCATGTCTTGGGTTTCCTTTTTCCTTTATGACTATGTGGAAGAGAGGGGAACTCACATGTGATCAGGTCTTTTAGATGTCCATGATGCATTTTGAAATGACTTTATGCACGTTTGCAAGATTTTATATCGCATGCCACATTAGTCTAGCTTATTGTTTGATCTGCAATTTCATAGGCGCACATAGGTGGCGCACCTACCTGGCGCACTTGCTTGTTTTCACAACACAGTAGTAGCTTTTCGGCATGGTACTTAGCATGATTCCCGATTTGCTTTGCCTTTTGTATTCCTTGGGTGTACTCCTGGATATATTAAGATGACTCTAGTTTGTTTTCATCAACATTTATGCATGGTAGCCTAGGTTTTGCATGTAGCAAAGCGAGGACGTTAGCCACTCGATATTGTTGAATTTGTGGTTATATCCGTGCAATATCTTTACACCGGTGTTTGATCCACCACTCGGGTGACCTTTCTGAGCATTAGGACACATCTTACAGTCGCTCTACATATGTTTAGCATAAGGCATCACTTGCATATAGAGTTACATGGCATATGGCCCTTGGGTAACAGAGATAAGTAAACAAGAAACCCATGAAAGACCGATTTTTCAGGCACACGAGAGTGCCTAATACCTTCCTCGTGCGTAACAGAGATCCTTGCCCATTTTCTGGTTCATGTTGACTTTTTCCATTGGTTTTATTACATAGTTTTAATATTTTGAAATGGTTTTCGTCATCTCCCATTTTTTTAAATAGACTAGGGAGTGACTCCTGCATTTTTATCATTATTTTTATTATTTTGCCATGACTTTGTTGGTCCTCGTGCATTTGATCTTTCGCGCCACGTACGAGGTTGTCGCCAGCATAGTTACAAATATAGGAAATGAATTTTTTCTTAAGCCACCAAGAAACAATAAGAAATATTTCTACGTGGCAAAAAAACACTTTGATTTTTATCAATTAGGGAATTCAAAATAGGACAGAACCTATTAGTAAGACATTTAAAAATGATTTTATAATATCTATTCAGCAAATTAATTGACCTAAAATTCGAAATGCATTCAGTCCTTTTTTTTCTTAGGGATTAATGTGATAAAAGTCTGATTCATGCATTTTAGAATATTCAAATCTATAGATTCATATAGGTAATCAAATTTAACAAAGAAATCCGACTTAATGACCAAAAGTATAGGAAGAAATAGACTAAAAAACCATCAAGTCTTAGGAATTTCTCCCCCATAAAGATCAAATGTACTGTTGTGCGTGGGGAGAAGAGAAAAGGTTTGTCCAAACCAAATCCAAGCAACAAACACAATCACACAAGACAGAGATTTACGTGGTTCCCCAAATGGATACGTCCACGGATGGAGAGGGAGAGGAGGTCGTTCTTCACTATGTGTAATTGGGGATACAAAAGAGGTGTTAGTCATAACAATGGGAACCCTAGCATATATATACTAGGTCCAAATGACTAAGTTGCCCCTAATTACATAAATAATTCAAGTCATATTCAACA
>JAMKQA010070402.1:0-10657 GCA_024699735.1 Posidonia australis | reverse complement strand
ATTTGGACTAGAAAGACCGAGTTTCTCGGGCGTACGAGGGTGCCTAATACCTTCCTCGTGCGTAACAGGAATCCTTACCCATCCTCTGGTTAACAGACGTCCAGCCTTCCTATCTGCATCTCATGCATGCATTCATCCTTTTGTGGTTTTCCTCGTCTTTCCCTTAAAAGACTAGGTGGCGACTCCTTTTTTCTTTTTATCCTATCCTTGCGCCCTCGCCATCCAATGGCATGGCTGTGATCCCTTTCCCGCCTCCCTCCGGGTCCGGCACGGTCACACTATGCAACCATGATCATGGTATATTCGGGAGCAAACATCAAAAAAACAAGAGCCCATGACAACCGGGAGAATAAGCAAACCATGATGCAAAACCTACTATTTGCATCTTGCAACCAGACTAGTGTGCCAGCCTGGTGCGCCAGGATGGCGCGCCAATCTAGTGTGCCAGCATGGTGCACTCCAGATACTCTGTTTCAGACAACAACCCGAATCCAAAGCTTGGGGAGAATGCATGCGATTAACTATGCTAATGACCATTCAGAGGATTAACCTAGATGCCAGGGAACGCTATCACACTAATCAACCAAGTCAAAAAAAATTCCTCTCACTCTCTCCCTATCCATGCATGTTTATGGGTTCTCTTGGATTGTTATAGCTAGGGCTGGCCCTAGAGGTGCGTGGAGACACCCTAAATGACTGAAAAAATGTAGGAAGTCTACATGGCATGTGAGGGGTGTGCCACAGCCCATATTCAGTGGCTGATAGCCTCATAGGAGCCTTGATCCACCACCAAAAGACCAAACAGTGCAAATAAAAACACAAGTAAACAAGTAATGTAAACACTCTTACACATAGCATACATGAACTATCATCAAGACAAGTAAACAGTGCAGATGATCAAACTAAACCGCAGATAACCAAGCCATAGTCGAGTTCAGAGCATGATGTCTTATTCAAAATAGCCTAGAGAAAGAAATAAATAAAGACATGAGGTAGGGAGGTACCTAAGGTGTTTCTTTCCTTTGGTAGCTCAAGGTGTCTCCTTTGGACCTGCCTGAGGGTGCTCAGGGATGCAATGGTTGCTTGGGGATGCTCTGGAGGTGGGTGCACTGGTTGCTAAGAGGGTTAAAGTGTGGTGCGTGCAGAGCTTTTAAAGGAAGTGGAAAACGTTGAGCCATGGATTCCAAGGGACGTGAAGGCCAAGAGACCCTCGTAGGCTTGTAGAGGAATGTCAATTAGGTGAGGGCCAAAGTGTCCATTCATACATGGAAGTTACAAGTGGAGAGAACGAACAGCCAACAGCTAGCGCCCTAAAATAGAGTTGTGCGCCATATAGGTGTGCCATGATTGTGCTCCATATTGGCATGCCATGATGGTGCTCCATATTGTTGCTCCATTATGGTGCTTCGCATTGATGTTCCAAAATAGTACTCTCCATTGGTTCACCCAAATGATGCGCCAAATATGGGTTTAAATTTACCACTTGGTTGCCTGGATTATTGACTGGGCTATGGGCTTGCTGTCGTGGTTTCGTGTGATGATCTCAGGCTAATCAAAATGTCAGATAGGACTTGGATGTGGTTAGGCCTGCCGCGTCCGTAGCAACACCCTTTTGGAGTGTCTATCCACGAGCCACCTCAAAATCAAGGTGTCTACAGCGACAGTCCGGATGGCTGGGAAAATAAACTCGTCAACCAAGAAGCAATCGGTGACGGGTCGAAAAGCAAGATAAGCGAACTCATCAACCAAGAAGCAATCGGTGAAGGTTCAGAAGGCAGGATAGACGAACCTGTCAACTGAGAAACTAGTCGGCGACGATTCAGGAGCAAGATAATGAACTCATCAACCGAGAAGTAGTTGGTGACAGTTCGGAAAGGAAGAAAAGCAAACTCACCAATCGGGAAGCAGCCAATGACGGTTCGGAAAGCAAGATGGACAAACTCATCAGCCGAGAAGTAGTCGGTGATGGTTTAAAAAGGATTAAAAGAGAACTCATCAACCGAGAAGCAAGTTGGTGATAGTTCGGAAGTAGGAAGAAAAGAGAACTCGCCAACCGGGAAGCAGTCGGTGATGGTTCAGAAAGGCAGTTGAAAAGTGAACTCACCAACCGAGAAGCAATCAGTGATGGTTCGGAAAGGTGAAAAAGTCAACTCGCCAACCGAGAAACAATTACTGATGGTTCAAAAGGCAAGAAAAGCGAACTCATCAACCACGAAGTAGCCGATCACGGTTTGGAAAGCAAGATGGACGAACTCATCAGTTGAGAAGTAGTCGATGACAATTCAGGAGGTTGGAAAAGCGAACTCGTCAACCGGGAAGCAGTTGGTGACGGTTTAGGAGCGAGATAATAAACTCATCAACCAAGAAGCAGTTGGTAACAATTTAGAAAGCAGGATAGACGAACTCGTCAACCGAGAAGCAATAGGTAATGGTTCGGAAAGGAAGATAGACGAACTCGTCAACTGGAAAGTAGTCGGTGATAGTTCAGAAGGTAGGATAAACAAACTTGTCAACCGAGAAGCATGTCGGTGACGGTTCGGAAAGGAAGATAAGCGAACTTGCTAACTGAGAAGTAGCCGGTGATAGTTCAGAAGACTAGAAAAGTGAACTCGTCAACCAGGAAGCAACCAGTAACGGTTCGGAAGGTTGGAAAAGCGAACTCGCCAACAAGGAAGTAGCCGGTGACGGTTCGGAAAGCAAGATGGACGAACTCATTAGCCGAGAAGCAGTCGCTGATAGTTCAGAAAGGTTGGAAAAGCGAGCTCGTCAACTGAGAAGCAGTCGGTGATGGTTCGGAAAGGCTGGAAAAGCGAACTCACCAACCGAGAAGTAGTCGGTGACGGCTCAAAAGGCGGGAAAAGAAAACTCGTCAATTGGGAAGCAACCAATGACGGTTCGGAAGGCTAGACAAGCGACCTCGTCAACCGAGAAGCAACCGGTGATAGTTCAAAAGACCAAGAATAGCGAACTCGTCAACCTAGAAGCAATCAATGATAGTTCGAAAGACTAGAAAAGCAAACTCGTCAACCAGGAAGTAGCCGGTGATAGTTCGGAAGACTAGAAAAGTGAACTCATCAACTGAGAAGCAGTCGGAGACTGTTCGAAAGGCAAGAAAAGCAAACTTATCAACTGAGAAGCAGTCGGCATCGGTTCGAAAAGGCTGGAAAAGCAAACTCGTCAACTGAGAAGCAGTCGGTGACGGTTCGGAAGATAAGAAAAGCAAACTCGTCAACTGAGAAGTAGCTGGTAACGGTTCGGAAAGGCTGGAAAAGCAAACTCGCCAAACGAGAAGCGGTCGGTGACAATTCGAAAGGCAAGAAAAGCGAACTCGCCAAACAAGAAGCAGTCGGTGATGGTTCGAAAAGGCAGGAAAAGCGAACTTGCCAACCAAGAACCAGTCGGTGACTGTTCGGAAAGAGGATACCAAAAGGACAACTGACATGATACTGACATCAAGAGAATAATACCAAAAGGCAGCTGACATGTCCCTAGTAACAAGAGGGTAATACCAAAAGGCAGCTGACATGCCCCTAGTAACAGGAGGATAATACCAAAAGGCAGCTGACATGCCCTTGGTATCAGAAGGATAATACCAAAAGACAGCTGACATGCCCCTAGTATCAGGAGATTAATACCAAAAGGCAACTGACATGCCCCTGCTATCGGAACGCTAGGGATGTTGCTGAAAGATAAGCACTTGCTTGTGGGCGCACCCTGAACTATGACTACTTTGAACTAATGTTGTTCGTAGATTTTGCTAGAATTTCGCTGCTCATGTCTGACATTTTTGAAGGAAGTGAGTATCTGTGGCCTATTGGATCGAAGATTGACATTCTACAATCAAGGATGCTGCTTGTGGTAACGATTAGCTACAGTTATGGCTTTGTAACCATTGTAGTCGTAGCGATTGTCACTTCCCTAAAGGAATATGCACTTGACTGCCATGCTAGGAGCACGATCTTACACTGCATTTTCTCAAAACAGTCTAGATATTTTGGCTAGAGATTCTGGTCTAGACTCTCTACACCATAAGTCGTGAGTCTGTGCCTCGTGGTGCGCTTGATGCACAGATTTGGTCCAAAGAGTAGTTGACACGACCCTAGTGGACAAAGTTGACTTCCAGACGCAGTTGTTCCAGTCTATGTGAGCTTGGTTAGAGAGCAAGCAAGATGCTCCTTAGCAAACGATGTGAAACGGTAACAAAGGGCAAATTGAGAGAGGTACCACAACAAACAGATGCCCCTGGTATCGAGTCAAGCTGCCAAATGTCATGGAAGTCTGGTTGTAACTACAAGTGCTCTAGACCACTTAGAAATGAAGCTGTTAGCGGATAATGCTTGATAAAGGTGTTCTGATTTGCTACTTGTTCAACTATTGTATTCTGACCATTCCGTCCCTATCTGTGCAATCACCAGACATTCCCCAAGTAGTGCCAATGGAACTTGGTTGACCGTGGAGAGATTATTTCCAATGCTACTGATTCTACAGGTTTGCACAGCCTGTGCACTGGAAGGTAATCTTGTTGTATGTGCGCTTTGACCATAGTGTAGCTGAAATGTCCCTGATTAGAGACATTCAATGAAACTCCGTAATGCAATGCGAAATGCAAGTAGAGAGACTACAGCAAGCAAGGTAATGGTGGTGATGGACTTTATTGTTGTACAGAGATATGATGATAGATGATGGGTGAAGCTATTACTTAAGTAGGTAAATATGTTTTATTGATCAGCTATGATGTTATATTTTTTTTGTTTTATTGTGATTTTTGTTTGTTTGCCCTCGATTGGGTTGGAAAGTATCATGCCTATTGGAGGAGGACACCTTTACCTCAGTTGGCCCTACAAAGACTCACAAGTTGTGGGTGGCTCTCATAGAATAAGAGGTGGCACTCAAGCTTGCTGTGTGGTGGTGGGATAGACCAGACTCCATGCCAAACTCTTTAAGGTCCCACACTTGCTCTTTTGAGTTTACACGATTTATTTTTCTCCCTTATAGGCATACGACTTCACTCTAGACCTGACTTGGAGGTAAAAGGCGCTTGATCTAGGTTGGAGGCTTTTGCTGCAAGAAAGGAGGCCAGTCCTTTGAAGGTGTGGATTTACTAGGCACATGCTTCAACTCCTCTCTAAAATATGGTAGGGATAGAGCTACACCACATGCCTCTTACTCTTAGGCTGACTTCTGTCTTCGCCTTCTACCTTCTAGTTTCTTTTATGCCCATGCAAAGGTATATTTCTTTTTCGACTCACACACTCAGTCACCCTAGCATTTTATCTCCCTCTTGGAGGTGCCGGGACCCTACGGAGTTTGGACACTTCATCTGGCCTTGATAGGTGGTGGCTCCCTCACTACTTGGTCATCTGAGTAATGCCATCTGAGGAAGAGCATTCCAATCCAACGTAGGCAAATTTTCCAATTTTCCTCATCAGGTAGAGTTATTAACATGCAAAGTATTTTTTTTTTTTGTATTTTTCTTCTTTTGGATGCTTGCTTTTCTTTTCTTTTCTTTTCTTTCTTTTGAATGCATGATGACAATGCAAAGAATGGAATAACAAAGAAAAAAGGATACGACTTCAGTCCCAGTTGTAGGGCTTCCATTGCTAGTAGAGAACACTATGCTTATTGTTAAATCTGAAGTATCTGCAATTCTTGCGCTTTATGGTTCAGATGATCTATGCACTCTTAGTCAGACTAGTGCACGACAAGTTGGCAAATCTTAGGCTAGACCTCCCACAAGGGAATGGGAACAAGAATGGTGCACGTATGTGTCACTAGATTGAGCTAGGAATCAGCAAGAGGAGGATCAAGGCTGATGGGATAGGAAAAGTTCCCCAGAACAAGGCTAGAAGAGAGAATACAAACCCCCAATGTTTTGACATCTTCAGAGTTTGTAGGCTTAGATGAGGAGAGGTTGGCTACACTAGGGTGTGCAGATGTTGGTGCAGGTGTGGATACTGCCTCTTGCGCATTGATGACAATATCTCCTTTGTCGATTAAGCTCTGAACAACATCTTGGAGAGTGTGGCAATTATCAGTTGAATGTCTTGGAGCTCAATGATAATCGCAATGTGCATTTGCATCATACCACCTTGGTAGTGGGTTTGCCGATAGATGAGGATCCAAGAGCCGCAAAAGCAACACAACCTGAGGAAAGATGGCACTCAGTGGCCTACCTAGTGGAGTGAAGTCGCTTTCAATGCGACGACCGTGCCTCTACTTAGGTTGTTGTCCTTGTTGAGCCAGTGCGACGTGATGCACTGGATCAATGGTGGAGTGTGTGTATGTAGTGTGTGGAAAGCTAGGTGCAAACGCTAATTGGTTTAGATCAGGCTGGCTCTCTAGTCCAATAGGCTCCGCAGAAGGCTTGATGAAAGCGACGGTTGCCCTCTCGACATTGCTGGTGTTGACAGCGTTGTTGTTGAAGTTGTTTCTAGAAGAAGTGGCCTACTTGGCGAATGTAGAGAGTGCAGGGAAGTTCCCACCTTGCAACGAACTCTCCACGTGAGTGCCAGCCCGAATCAATGATGCAAAAGTAGTGATGGGCTGAATGCTAAGTAGAGCCCCAGTCGCTGGTTGTGCTCCTTTTATAATGATCTCAATAGACTTTTCGTCAGAGGGTCTATTCTTGATCTGGGAGGCTAGTGTACGCCAACGACCGACATACTCCCCAAATGGCTCGTGGGGTCCCTACCAGATCGCAACAAGATCCTCTCGCTTTGGGATCAAGTAAAGATTGAAGGAGTATTGCTCTAGAAATGCCTTAGAGAGGTCGTTCCAAGTCTTAATAGAGGCCATGTCGAGAGATGTGAACCATCTGAGTGATGGTCCTATCAGACTTTTCTGGAACAAACGGATCAGAAGCCTCTCGTCGCCCTGAAGCTGCATAAGGTCTCTACAATACGCCTTCAGCTAAAAGGTTACTAATTCAGCTCGAGCTGTAAGTTGTCTATCTTCGATGCTGACATGAGCTATTGCATGGTTCAACATGGGATTCTGATGTATCTGCATTTTGAGTTGTTTTGCCTGAGCCATCTTCAATCTTTCTCTGAGAGCAGGCCACATGATCTCCCCCTTGTCATTTAAGTCATATTTTATCCTTCATCACAAAGCACTCCTCCAAAGTATGCCCATTCCTTTGATGGTATGGACAATACTTAGACATATTAGCATTGGGAGCAATTGGCCTAGGCATCGAGAGTTGTAGATCTCCGCTTTCAACCAGCATCTTGAACACATCACTGAGTGCTTTAGGGAGTGGCAAATAGTGTTGTCTCTTTGGCCCTTTATAGGTCTACAGTGGGGGAACATTGTGGTAGTTCCTTGGCCCCTGATGTTGCCCTTGTTGCTGCCCCTGGTACTAATCGTTGGGTTGCACTTGTTGCATGTAGACAGAGTAGGCTGGAGGCTATTGATATTGCCATTACTGAGGCAGTGGGCATTGTGATTCATACTGCATTAATGGCCCTTGATACTGATTTGGCTAAGGTTGTGGGGGTCATTGATACTGTTGCTGGCATTAGGTTAGAGGTTCCTGATACTGTCCTTGGTGTCCAGGCTAATGTTGATGGTCCTTGCATCCCTTCCGACCTTGTTGCAATGAAATCTACGCTACACCCCTGTGATTCCCTTTATAGTGTGTTTGGTGGCCTTCTTCTTGTCTTTTCCTTCGAACTCTAGGAAAGGTAAGTCGTCCTTGTTGCGAAAGACTTTGGCAGCACGTTAGTATAGTTGGGGGTATGTGTGGTAGTCGCCCACAAGTAGGCCTATCCTAAGTGCCCCTGTAGTATTTTTGGCTATGATTTCGACGCTTGACTTTTTGGGATGTAGCATTCAGCCTTGGCTGCCATGTCTCTCCATCGGCTTACATAAGTGATGAAGTCCTCATTTGGTTTCATCGTTTCTGCAATGAGATCTCTGATTATGGGCTTGTGTGGCACACAGTGACTGTATTGGTTTAGGAATTTCTCCTCCACCATCTTGAAGTCATGAAGATCATATGCCGTGAGGGTGTCAAACCACTTTAATGCCTCATCCTCTAATGACTTGAAGAAGAGGTAGACAGTGAGCCCTTGGTCATATCTGTAAGGCACAGCGTCCATGGTGAACATGGCTAGATAGTTCCTTGGGTCACCAATTCCGTTGTACTTCCTCAATTTCGACAGCTTAAATCCTAGTTGTAGAATGAAATACAGGAACTTGAAAGTGTCAAAACCAACAGGTGTCCTTGAGGTGGCTCCCGCCTTCGCCAGTGCTTCTGTAATTGATACCTGGGCATCATAAATATCAAAAGTTTCAACTTAGCCCTGAAAACTAAGCTCCTTTGGCAGCTACTATCACACATTTACTCTCTTAAGTGGAAAGTAATTTTAAAGACTAGATATTTTTCGAGATCTTGGCCAAAGGCACTTTTGAATACTTCAACCGGTAGGGTTTCCTCTATTTGGCAAGAAATAAAGGCCTGTTTTAATTTCTTTAATACTTTCACCACTTTTCAAGTTAATAATGGTTATAAAACTATATTCTGGGAAAATTACTGGAGACGTGGGGAAAAATTAAAGAACATTCTTCCTGATCTTTTTCAATTAGCTAAATTTAAAAAGACTTCAATTGCGAGAACAATTGAAATTTATCTTCAAGACTTTCATAAATTATTTAATGATACCTCTTCTTCTGCCGACATTGGATCTCTATAAACTCAAGCTGATCTATTCACAGACATTATTAACTCTATTATGCTCCGCCCTGAAGAGGATACTATTGAATGGTCTACTTCCACAAGTAAGTACACTATCAAGTCCGAGTATAAGATAATTAATGATGGTGGGATTAGATCTCATTTTTATGACCACATCTGGCATAGCTGGGCTCCTCTAAAGGTTAAACTATTGTCATGGTTGGTTCTTTTTAATAAGGTTCTAACTAAAGTTAACCTGTGTAAAAAGGGTTGGACTGGCTCTAATAGTTGTATTTTTTGTAATGGTTACCAAGAATCAATCGATCATTTATTTATCAATTGTGCTTTCGCCGTAGCAGTATGGTATGTTTTCTTATAGGGACCTTTGTATCCTGCCATTACTTCTATTGTTGATATATTTTCTTGCATTCTTCCACTGAAAGCTGATCTTTCAGCTAATGGTAGACATACTTTGATTCAGGTTATTTTGTGGTCCATTTAGAAGGAACGGAATAATAGAATCTTTAGAGGAAAATGTACTTCTTTGTACACTGTCACTAATACTATTTTATCTCTTTATCATTGTTGGTTTAACATTTTGGGCTCAGGTTTTGAAAAGGATGACAATATCTGGGCTATTACTTCTCTGGAAAGTGTTCGTGTTTTGGAGCAAACTTCTCATGCTCTGCATCTGCCTAATCAGAACTCTGACGATGTAGTCCCTACTCAGGACTAATGTCATTCTTATTGAACTTACATATTTTTGATATTATTAGAACACCAGGTGTTTGCCTGTTGTTGGACAATTCTATTTTTATGGTGGGAATTTTCTACTCCACCTAGGACTGCAGTATGATGCTGTTCTTACTGTGTTTAAACTCTTTACTTATATATTGATTATCGTTTACAAAAAAAAACAATCTTTTTAGGGAGGCTAAAGGATTTATTTATCAAAATTAACAAATTTTAACACTTCGATTCCACTACAACTAACTCAACCACCAAATCAAAAATACATTAATTTTGTTGGTGTCTTCTCTTCCAAAAAGAAGCCAACTTTGCGAGAAATTCACATGTGATGTAAGAGATAAACGTCAACGATGAATTGCCTTACCTCCTCTTTACCAGTCGGCAGAGGAGGAGGAGGAGGAGGAGGGGGAGGAGGAGGAGGAGGAGGAGGGAAGCAGTGGAGAGGAGAGTGGGAGTGTCGAAGAATGAGACGGAACTAGAAACTCTGGTCTGCGCCGCGCACCTCCTTATCCTCTAACTTTCAATCTCTCTTTTCAGAGGTTTTGCATTTAGATGCCTCGAATGCTACGTCATTGGAGATGGGGAGATGGAGGCATGGAGGGATGGAACTGCGCATTTTGGATTTTAGATTGTTGTAAAATAGCCTTGCACAGTTGTCAGTTGCACTACTTCATTCTACGTTTGCGATGACATTATAGGATCCTGAACTTTAGTGATATGACTGTTGTATCCATGACAAAGAGAAAAGAAAAATAAATAAACAAGAAAAGAAATATATTATTTCATTTTCTCTTCGTTGAAATGGACAGAAAAGAAAGTTTTCAAGGCATAAATATATTATTTTCAGAGTCACTAACTTAATGGAATTATGTCATCCATTTGGAGATCACTAACTTATGTTACGTTTGGTACATTGGAATGAAAATAGACAGGAATGGAATGAACTTTGGAATGGAATTTGGAATGGAATGGAATTTATTCCATTCCAATGTTTGGTACATAAAGAATTGTACAGTGGAATTGACAGATAATTCCTTTCCATTGTTTGGTATACAAGAACAGGAATGAAATGGAATACAGTTTTTAAAAGATTAATAATTACATATTAAACTGAAAAATAATAAAATAACTTTTTTTCCCATACAAGTAAAATAAATTCATGTTTACAGTTAATAATTGAAACAATAATTCCACAATAAATTCATATTTTCATGATAAAAATGATAAATTCAA
>JAMKQA010070399.1:0-12025 GCA_024699735.1 Posidonia australis | reverse complement strand
TGTTAAAGGAGTTATGTTACATATTAAGGGCCTATTAGTTAGACGAATTAATGGATATCCATTTAATCTAGGACATTTGATAAACCCCATTTATATGTAACTACATGCTCAATAACAGAAATAATCCTTTTCTCTATTCATTCTCACATGATATCAAAGCAAAACACCAGAACAAAACCTAATCCCACCTTCAACCCTAGCCGTCGACACACCCTCTCCACCTTTTTTTTCACCACTGTTAGCCCCTATAGGGCTTTCCTCCTACATCGTCAACCCCTCTAGAGGCCTCCTCTTGCACCGTTGGCCCTTTCAGGCAGCCTTCCTCCCGTGCTGTCAACCCTTCCAAGGTCTTCCTCTTGCACTATTGACCCCTCTAGGGCCTTCCCCCCGTGCTGCTAGTCCCTCTAGGGACCTACTCCAGAGCCATCAGCCCCTTCGAGACACAAGTTTGTTGTCGATAGTTGGTTCAAGCCTCCTTACCGATGCCGACAGCCCCTAGGGTCCTTCCAAGCTACCGTCAGCCTTTTTCGAGGCTTCTTCCATCACCAACGACCCGTACAAGGCACTCTCTCGCTGCCACCAGTCTCTTTGTAAATCATCTCTGCCATCAACAGTCCCTTTGGGACTCCTTCTCGTCATCTCTCTTCCTTTATGTCTAAACAATGATGTTGTAGACTATCACAAGAACGTACGTCATCTTCAATGTGTGGACCTGTCATGTCCACACATGTAGATGCAACAATCCAAGTATCTCATTGGTGATCTAAATCTAGTCTTCTCCTTCGTGTCCTTCTCATGGCTTCCCACCAGTGAATGTTACTATAAAGACTCCACCCATCACCTCCATCGATAATGAGCAGATTGTTACCATTTCTCGAGTTAATTATGAACGATTTCTACAACTAAAGGTTACGAACTACGTTGCCATCACTTTTCATGCTCCTTCATCAGTTACTACTATCCTCCTAACTTCCAGGAATAACTCTTGGATCATTGACTTAGGAGCCTCTTCTTGTATGTCAGGTAAAAAATCTCATTTTACATGTTTATCCCAGCTTTTTGATATTTATTCAGTAGTTATCACTAATGACCGTTCTTGTTCTATTACTGGACAAGGAGTTGTGCAAACCTCTTCTTAACTTCAGTTAGAAAAAATTTTATATGTACATAATTTTCCTATTAACCTCCTTTATATTAATGCTATGATAAAACAATTGCTTTGTTTTATGACATTTTTTTCCATTTTACTGTACTTTTCATAATTTACAGACGAAGAAGAGAATTAATTTAAGTCATGAATAAGACAATAGCGTATATCCACTGGTCAATAACAATATATCACGAGGATTAGCAACTGTAATGTCCATCTTTGAGTTGTCTATTCTATGATACTACCAGCTAGGTCATCCATCACACCAGAAGTTGCTGCAAACTTTACCTTGGGTTTCAATATCTCCTTTTATTATGAGTCTTATCAGTTAACTAAGCACCATCATGCTTTCTTTAAGCATTTACGTCTTGTGTCGAGTTAAAATTTGTTTGAATTAGTTCATCGTAATATCTAAGATCCTGCCAAAATCCTATCTATGTCTGGTCATTGTTATCATAATGTTTTTTATTAATGATTTTTCACGTACATCTTGGGTCTGCTTGCTTAAGAATCATAGTCATGTCTTTGATGTACTCAAAACTTTTATTACAGAAATAAAAAATTGATTTAATGTTACTCCAAAATGTTTACGCACAAATAATGCTCTTGAGTTGATTAATTCCAATGTTCAATCTTATTGTGCCTTGTTGGAAATTATACATCAGACTACTTGTCTCCACATTTCTCAACAAAATGATATTACCGAACACAAACATAGACATATCTTAGATGTTACGCATGCCATTACGTTACAGATGCTTTTTCAAAAATACCTTTAGTCTGATGCTGTCCTTACTGTAGCATATGTAATAAATAGGATATCCTCTACTCCTTTAGTGGATAAGGTCCCTCTTCAACGTATTTGACCAGATGTTGACTTTTTTTCTTTAATCCTTGGGATCTTTGGGTGTGTTGCCTTTATTCAAGATTTCACTCCTAAACTTAATAAATTGTCTCCCAAGTTTATAAGTGTATTATTGTGGATTACTCTCAAACTCAATGGAATAATCGATATTTTCATCCTTCCACCAGACAATATTTTGTGTCTACCGATGTCACATTCTTTAAGTCCAAAACGTACTTTGATGGTACTACATCTGATGTCAAGTGTCTACTATCTGTTGTTGAGCCACATGTCACAGATGAATATGGATCCACCATTGTCAATAAGGAGATGCCTTGTCTTTTGCAAGTGTATCATCACTACCAACAGACACAAGTGCCTCCATCGACAAAACTATTCTCCTCCATAAGTGCAAATCAACCTCCTACTAGCTCTAACCTTCCAACTGTACTTCAAAAAGGTACTTGTTCTTCCACTACTCATCAAATTTCTAATTTTGTTTCTTATGACTCCTTTCACCCGATCTTCCATCTCGTGGCACCTGGGAGTTGGTGATTTACCCTATCGAAGCTAGCATATTCACCTATAGATGAATCTATACTATAAAGTACAAGGCAGAAGGCACAATAAACAATACAAAGTTATATTGGTTGCTCAAGGTTTCACTCAAACATATAACATAAACTATGTGAGACATTTTCATCAGTTGTCTGCCTCAATTCCATCAAAGTGTTATTGTCCATTGCCATCAATAATTCATAGTTATGCCAGTAGATTACTTTCTTGTATGGTGATCTAACAATGCTTTCTTGTACGGTGATTTGACAGATTCTGTACTTATAAAGTAACCTTCAAGATATGTTGTTCAATGAGAGGATAGAGTATACAAGTTGAAGAAAGCTATCTATAACTTAAAACAGAACCTTCGAGCTTGAGTTGACAAATTCAATCAGTTACTTATGGTAGAAGACTTTCAGAGATGTGTTGTTGATCACTCTATTTTCTATAGGAAGACTACCAATGAGTGTATGTTGCTGGCAATCTTTGTTGATAACATATGGTTAACATGCAATGATGCTATAGGTATTAGAGAGATAAAGGAGTACCTTAGAACACACTTTGTCACTAAGAATATGAGAAAATTATGGTACTTTCTAGGCATTAAGTTTGCCTATGTCAAGGAAAAGAAGACATTATCCCAGAGCAAATATGTTCTTAACTTCCTCTAAGAAACAAGACTTTTGAAGTGTAAGCCAGAAAATATTCCTATTAAGCAAATACCATCTTGGGATATCACTTCTGAGCTATTAAAGGATCCTAGTCTGTACAGACAATTGATTGGAAAACTACAATAACTCAGCCAAACATTTCATATACAGTCAGTTTACTAAGTCAATTCAAGCATAAACCTAGGAAAGCACATTGGAATGAAACCTCACCTGTTCTTACCTATGTCAAATGTGCACTAGAAAATTACTTAGTTTACAAAAGGAGTGGCCATCTGACAATTAAGGTCTATTCAAACTCAAGGTATACTCGAAATTGAGGTGATAAGAAGTCCACATCTAGTTTCTATACATAAATGGAAGGTACTCTTGTCACCAAATGCAACAAGAAGCAAAATATGATTTTCAAATCCAGTGCAAAAGCAAAGTATTGATCCATGACACAGACAGTGGACGAGATGATGTAGATCAAGTTACTCCTGTTAAAGTTTGATTTTTCAGTCAAGATGCCTATACCGATACATTGTGATAATCAAACAACTATATTCATTACTAATAATTCCACCTTTCATAACACATAAAACATATATAGGTTGATTGTCATTATATGTGAGACATTGTGATAAGAGAGATTATTTCTATATCCAACACTCAGTCATTAGAGCAACTAGCTGACATCTTCAAAAAAAACTTGAATACAAGTATTTTTAAGTCTTTATGTACCAAACTAGGTATGATAGATATATATACTCCAACTTGAGAGGAAATGTTAAAGGAATTATGTATTAAGGTCCTATTACTTAGATGGATTATCAGATATTCATTTAATTTAGAGTGCCTGAAAGTCCCTATTTATATGTAACTACATAATAATAGAAATAATCCTTTTCTCTATTCATTCTCACAAAGATAAAAGATGTACCTGGCTAAACTGATTGGCTGCAAGCAATGTCCGAGCATGACGAAGGCTTGCCTCAGTTTTAAGCTCTATGTCAACTCCAGGGACAGATGAGGCTAAAACGGAAAACTCATCACATACTTCTTGAGCAAATTTCAGATGCCCTCTGCATTGGATGTAATTTTACATGAGAGTAACATTACCTTCAATAATCAATATGATACTGAACAACAAAATGATTGAAATCTTACCTATGTAAGGCATGCTCATGAAGCAACTGCAGCTTTAAAAGATGGATATGTGACTTCGACACAGATAAGAACTTCTCTTCTGCCAATTTTAGGGCATGAAAAGCCGCTGCAAAGTGGCACAATCAATCAGAAGTTACAGTGCAAAGAGTAACCAAAAGAGAATGGCAATATAGAGTAATAAAGATTACTTTACACGAAGACGGTACAAAATTTTTTTGATGCAAAACAAAGAAAAGGACACAGAACTATACTATCAATATTATCTTGTTTGATTTAGACGGAATTTTTTGAGATTCCATATTTCCTGGATCCTGATGTGATGTTTATATTGGGAATTATCCTATATTGAATTGCTAATAAATATTTGGTTAAAGAAGAGGATGAATTGCTACAATAGGAGTTATCAATATCAGTAATACTTAAATATCAACTGTTCAACAGTAGTAGGTTAGTGAGATCGTATAGATTGGCAGTTTTTTCCCAAAGACTATTGTTATACGCATTGTATTGAACAAAAAGAGCTTTTACCATCATGTTCTAACATCTTCTTTGCTTGAAGATACAATTTAAACAATGTACCACTTTGGCTATTGTGCATCCTTTTTGCTTGCAAGCTTCAGTTATTTACAAGTCAGAAAATGAAGAGGCTTATCTCTGTGTCATTGTACAATTGGTCTTACTGTTCTACAGTAAATCAAAGTGCAATATTATTATTTTGTATTTACTAGAAAAACAGTTGTGTTCTTAACTTCTTGTTGAGAAAGCCCTATTGTTGTTGGCAGCCCATGCAGCAGATGTTCCTCATTCATGTGTTAGTTTTATTCATTAATCTGAATCACTTAGTTAATATTGTGAATACCAAGAAATTAACTCATTGCAGCAGATAAATAATAACCACTTCACCACGAAAACACAAACAACTGACCTTTATACCCTTTAAATACAGCAAGATGTTGGATAAGCTTAACATATGCCAGAGATAGATCCGTTGAACTGTAAAGCTAAAACAAGGTTATCTTTATGCCAGAAAACTCAAAGATCACTAAACAAGAACGTAAGACGTGTCACATGTGAAACAAAGCAGGAGAAATTAAAAAAAATGTTCCCATTTGTCTTAACTCAATAAGAGTGGGAGACTTTTTTTTCTTCTAAACTTTACAAAACCGAGTAAGG
Source organism: Posidonia australis (assembly GCA_024699735.1). Lineage (NCBI taxonomy): Eukaryota > Viridiplantae > Streptophyta > Magnoliopsida > Alismatales > Posidoniaceae > Posidonia > Posidonia australis. The sequence continues at coordinate 6,483 of JAMKQA010070399.1, read as the reverse complement.
AAAGAAAAATTTGTACATCACATGTACCTTGCAGCATCAGCAAAGCAGGTCAAATGAATCAAGGTGTTTGCACGAGCAAGAGGCACACTGCATAATAAAATTGGAGCCACAGGGATAATATCTGATATTTTATGAAATTGAAACTTCAGTTGCCGTCGTATTTAAGATATCATGTTCTGTTGGTAAATGACAGCAGCACCAATATGACTTACTAGCATCCTAGCATTTTCATTCAATCCAATATACTTATCCAGAAAAATTTTATGTTTAGAAGTGATTTACTCAATGTGATTGTCAATTTTCAGACTTTCATACTAACAATGGAAAATTCAGAAGCACATGTGTTGAAGTGGTTTTGTGTCGACATTCATAATAACACACACTTCGCCCAAAATAACACATTCATAAATAAACAAGTGAGATTCATTTAGAAATGAAATGTTCTCTTTTCTATAACTTGGCCTCTCCATGATAAAATTCCCAGTTCCACCCTTGTTCTTAATGTATTAATCCTAATGCAATTTTGACAGCAGTAAGTGGAGTAATACATGAGTGATAATGCACATTATAGGGTTTATGGACGGCCTTGACAAGCAAAATCCAAGATAAATTGTACAAATGAATTATTGATTAGCTAAACTACCTGCCATATAGTTCCCAGGAAGTAGCCCTCAGCAAATAAGAGGCACCGGCTAGTTGCAATACAGAGCCAGGAATTGGATTTGGCTGTGCACCAAAGTTAAATGTGTCATAATCATTTATCCCATGCACATGAGAAGATGTGAATGAGCCTCTGGATTCCAGAAGGTTTTTTATCCAAGCGGTACTAAATGTGCCACCATCATTTGGAAGTGACATTCCATCAGATCCAAATTCACTAAATAAATAAGAACTTAATCTCAAGTCCTGCATCATAAGCCAAATGCAGAAGGTTAGTTACAGGTCAATGCAAGAAACAAAAATTGTTATCATTCATTTCCTTACCTTGCAAACACTAACTGGGGACGTTTTGAGTTTTGTAGGAGCATTGGGACCAAAGGATGATAAAGATCTTTTCACATTCTGAACGTAAATGCAAATTGTGAGGAATCTAAGCAACTAAAGATAAAGATAATAATTGACACTTTTGAAAGTGTTAACAAAGATAGTAAGAGGAAATAAACAAATATAGTCCCATGAATGAATTTTCTGCCTGATTGCCTCTCAAATCTCAGTGAAATGCTAACAGAGGAGCTAATATAAAAACATTCTATAACACCAAGGGGTTTAGATGGAGTATGCTTTTGAGATTTTGCCAACTTAATCCCCCTAAAACTCCATCTCAGTAATTTTGAACACAAGTGATGATGGTTCTATCCAATCAGGCACAAAACTTGATTCACTTAAGGTGTCTATCATAGTACCATTAAAGCTATACGATTTGCATGCTAGACATTATAAAACTGCAAGTGAAATAAAATATCTCCCTGCCATCCCTGATTCCATTCATCATTACTTGGATAATATTTTTACCAACAACAACCCACAATTCCTTTCCTAGACATCAATAGACTGCAAGAGTACAAACAAAAAGCTCTCATCTAGATATCATTCAACTCATCTCAACGACAATGCAAGTCATCCATCCTAGTTTACTTATCCTTCTTTTATTCATCTGAAAAGATAAGTTATAGTTATATAAAAATGATTTTGCTGATTATAGCCAAAGGCATAGTTTTTAGTAACTGCATTCAAGGTTCTAAACATTGGTTTCGTATTGAACTTCGATCCGACAAAAATAAGAAATATGTCGAACATTGATAGAAATGTCGGTGGAAACATGGTAGATTTACAGAAATCTTTGGAAATGATAAAAAAAACTTCGAATTTTGCTTTGAAACTCTAGGATAAGCAAAAGTAAACAATAATCCACATTTAAAACTACTTAAATCAACTCTCTAGAATTTTGCTTTGACACTATATAGATTTAATACAAATATTTTGAAGCATAAATAATACGTAAAAATACTTAATAAATGTTTAAAAACAAAAGTGTTAATAAAAGTTACCTCAAATATATACTTAAGACAAAGAATACCTTGGTTTATCAAAATCTTCTTGTTGTTCAACTACGTTATGGTTACGATGAATTTACTGTCAAATTTGGAACTCTCTTCACAACACGTAGTTGTTCCAAGACATATAGTTATAATCTATTTGATATTCCATAACATAATGATGATAATCAAACTTTAGCAGTCGAATCAGGAACCTCATTGGTGGATACTCTGTAATGAATACTTGTTACGGTTGCTGAGGGATGTAATCTTGACTTAAAAGACCTTGATAAGATTGTTCCTCATATTCTATTTGTAGTGGTGTATAATTGAAAAACATGTATTTGACCACAGCTTGACCAACGTTCTCTATGATATTTCCAAACATGTCTTTGATAATCTTCTACTTCGACTTTTTAGTTCTATAAGTTGCTAAATCTGAATTGTCATACCTTTGACTATATATTCTAAGCATTCCTGCAATACTTTTACCTTTATCTTTTTGTGCACTGCTACTACTACTTCCATTTTCTCTGACACTTCTAAAACCATGAAATCTCTGAATTTATTCTCTATACCATTATTCATTTCTTGACTCTATTATAGCTCTCCTATACATGTCTCTCTAATCTTAAGTTTAACAATCTGGAAGATACACTGTATCATCATCTGAATTTGGTACAACAATAGATAAACACTCTCTTTCATCAAACAGAATCATCTTAAATCTTTCGTCTCCTTTCACCCTATCATTTTTCTTAGATTTTGTGATTTTTAGTAACTCTCTCATCTGATCACGAACAAAAGTTTAGCATGACTTATACACATTATTGTATTCACCAACAAAGTGTTGCTTTAATCTTGTAATACCTCCACTCATCATTCTCTTTACACAATACTAATATTCTACTTTCTGTCTTTTAATGTTGACAATATGTCCATGCAACCATCTTGGATCATCAAATCTAACAACTCTTTTCTCATTGTCACTTCCATTACTTTGAGATCTATCAAAACTCGACGTTATGAAGACTGAAAATAAAAAATTAAATGAATTTAATTATATGGAAAAAATACTCATGCATTTAAAATATGTTTCTTTATTATTATTTTATTATTTTCTATGATTTTTACAATTTTTTTCAGATATTTTATTTAATAATTTGTGCATTTAATATTATTTCTGATTTTCTACAAAATTTCAAAAATAACTTCAGTTTTTCAACTTCTTATTATTTTCCTCATTTTTAAACTTATTTTTGAAATATCTGAATGTTTTTAAAAGTTTTCAATATTTTCCCGTTTTTTTAATTATTTACAAAATATTCTGAATTTCTGTTTTTTTTTTTAAGTTATAAATATTTCACTGATTTTTTTATTTACTGATATTTTAGGTTAGATTTTACCTTTATTAGGTTAGATATATCATTTTTAGGTTAGATCTATCATGTTATTAACATTAAAATACAAAAAAAACCACAAAAAATAAAATAAACCTAACATGAAAAATAAAAATAAAAATATTTATATCAAAACAAACGGAGGACATATGACTCACAAAGGGCACATTGTACAATACAAACAGGACTCCTGCTGTAGGAGGCACGGATGGCGGAGGGCACGAGAACGAAGGGGCGGAGGGCACAGGAGACGAGGAGAGTAGGAGAAAAAAGTCGAAGAAGATTGACCTGAGCCATTTCATTTATAACGATACCAAGTAAGAGTGTCGGTCGATATGTTTTTTTACAGTTTAAAAAATTCCACCTATCGCTCGACATACACGACACACCATCGACATACAATAAACGAAGATATACCTTCAAATGTCGGTTCCCCTACGTATAAATCCAACACGTGTCAACAAAATTTCGCCAACACGAGTGTATTTTAAGAACCATGATCGTAATCAGTTGGTGCATTTACTACCATACCTTCTTTAACCGCTACATCAAGTATATGTTGTAGATACAGTCTTTTTGTAGTATTCACCGAAATAATATGGAAAAACATACATTTGATCACAACTTGACCAACTTTCTCTCTAGTATTTCCAAACATGTCTTTGATAGTCTTCTACTTCAACTTTTCAGTTCTACATGTTGCTGAATATAGATTATCATACCTTTGACTGTATGTTCTAAATATTCCTGTAATGTCTTACCCCTATCTTTTTGTATATTACCATTTCCACTTCCCTTTATACTTTTAGAACATTGGAATCTTTAAATTTGTTTTCTATGACATTCTTCATTTCTTAACTCCATTATAACTCTCCTATACAACTCTCTCATCTTGAATTTGACAATCTAAAAGATACACTGTATCATCATTTCAATCTGGTACAATAATAGGCTCACATTCTTCTTCGTCAAACAGAATCTTCTTAAATCTTTCGTCTCTTCTGCCCTATCACTTTTCTTGGATTTTATATCTTTTAATAATTCTCTCATCTAATTACGAACAACAGTTGATCATGACTTACATCTACCGACATTGATGTATCCACCAATAAGGTGTTGCTTCAATCTTGTAATACCCCCACTCATCATTCTCTTTCCACAATACTTCCATTCTATTTTTTATCTATCATTATTGACAGCATACATATGCTAGCAACTCTCTCTCTATTGTTACTTCTTTGAGATCCATCAAAACTCGATATTGTAAGAACTGAAAAAAAATGAATGAATTTAATTATATGAATAAAATACTCATGAATATAAAATATGTTTCCTTTTTTAAAATTTTTTTTATGATTTTTACAATTTTTTGATATATTTTATTTTAAAATATGTACATTTAATATTATTTCTGATTTTCTGAAACATTTGGAAATTAATTTCATTTTTCAACTTCTTATTATTTTCCTTATTTTTTAACTTATTTATGAAATATCTGAATTCTTTTCAATGTTTTCAATGTTGTCAATATTTTCTGAATTTCTAATTTTTAAAATATTTGAATTTCTGATTTTTAGCTTTATTAGGTTAGATTTACTGATTTTTTGATTTTTTACCTTTATTAGGTTAAAATATGATTTTCTGATATATTTTTTTTACATTTATTTATTGATTTACTGATTTTCAAGTTCACAATAAAATACAAAAAAAATGAAAAAATAAAAATATTATATACAAAAACCTAAGATCTATGTATTTTTATGGTAGATCTAAGTGAAAACTAAAGCAAAAATTTTAAAAAAAAAACTCCCCGATTGCTGTAAAATCAAATAAATAAGAAAAACCCTTAAAGAACCCATGAAAAACCCTTTAAGAAGAGTAAAAATCTATTTACCCGTGAAAAATCCATGAAAAACCCTTGAAAAGAGAAAGGAGAGATGAAAATAGAGTAGTTGGACGTACGTTTGGAGTAGAGAGCTCGCGTCCTCCCAAAAATCCTTAAGGAAAAGTAGACAGTAGTTGGCCGATCGGTAGAAAATGAAGAAAAAGAGTAGTAGGAGAAATGAAGAGAAAAGACTCATCTCAGAGGTAGACGCTGGAATGAAAAGTAGCTAAGAAAATATCCCATGTCGGCAATAATTTTTAAGCACATCGGCACGTTCACATAGTTTAAAAAAAACCGACTTTTAGATACACAAACAAACTCAACACCAAAATCCAATAAACACAGATTTACCCTTTAATGTCGTTCTCTTAATATCATAATCCGACACGTGTTGACGTAATTTCGCCAACACGTGTCAATGTTAGTAACCATGACTACATTACAATTTCACAAAAAGATACTAAAAAACAAAATTCATGACAACTTATTGAGTTTTCACTCCTTGTGTGAGTGCCTATTCAATAAAAATAAATCCAACATATATAAAATCATTAAAAGAACAACTGTGAGACACATTCCTTACAAGCTGATGCTGAAATACCAACAACTGTACAAACTTGAAAGAGGTTCCTAAAGGACAACTCATTGGATAGACTTTAGAGTAATGAACATGGAATTCTATTGAAATAGTCCTATATTGAAAGAATGAAGACTGAAACTTATGGTTATATAGAGATAGATCCTTTCATTCATTATCAATTAGTTTTGAGTTAGATGTCTATATTTTAATATAATATCTGAGCCAAAAGAAATCCAAATGTGTCCAAATCCACAAACATCCATCTATGTTTAAAAAAGACACTTATTGAACCTAAAATAGACCACAAGTAAGGAAGAGTGTTGAAATAGTCCTACATTAAAAGAATAACGACTAGAATTTGTGGTTATAAATAAATGGATCCTTTTATTCATTGTCAATAATTTTTGAGTTAGATGTCTATGTTTCAAAAAATTCAATTGTCACATTATAAATTTAAAAAGATAGAAAAATCTCAACATGAGTTTATGAAATTTCACATAAAATATTCTCTCCCTTTCTCGCACATCCACACACACATTCTCTCTCTTTCCAATTTCATTCAAGCTAGGGGGGGGGGGGGGG
>JAMKQA010070398.1:0-17639 GCA_024699735.1 Posidonia australis | reverse complement strand
CCGTAAATTTACCACGTTTCCACCGACATTTCCACCGATGTCCGACACGTTTCCTATTTTTGTCGGACCGAAGTCCGACACGAAACCGACGTTTGATTTTATACTCTGGAGTTAGATACAAGTCCGAGATTATGGTTGCCAAGTTAAGCATCGACAGATCTAAGATTTAAGCCCCCGAGTGACCCAAGCGCAGCGGTGGTAGAGTCCTTAGGTTGTTCGAGTTAGAACACTAAAAGAACGTATCCTGTATTTGTTCAAGAGTGCACCTTTGGATGGTTCTTAAAGCAAGAACCTGGGATAGAGGACTCCTATAAAAAATGATCCTACCACGATAGTGCAATGTGCTTTGACAATAGCTTGTGAATAGGTTTTCACGATGTGTGTGTAAATTGTAGTTGTGATCTCTCAAATGCTGATTTAAATTTTTAGACTCTAGTCTAGAGAATACCTTGATTGTGTGGTATTGTGGTCTGAGATGCACGTCTATATGGTTTCGTGCATCAAGGTTTTCGATAATTTTAGTTTTCTAACATCAATAATGGAGATGCTTGTTTTAATGGTGTGTTTTGATGACAGATCTCGAGTTTCAAATGGTCTAGGCTTTTGATTTTAAGATGGTTTTCTTGATGTACATCATAATGTGTGGGTGCATCGTGTTTTCTGTGGTTTGGATTTCCGTGTGTGAGCCTATGTAAGAATTTTAGTGATTTTAGGTTTCTACCTCAACACATGGGACTGTTAAGGCTTTTACTAGTTTTGGTTTGGTTGTAGCGTGGTTTTCAAGTTTGACTTTCTGATTTTATTTTGTAGAGAGTATGATGGATAACTTAGTTAGTGGTCACTCACGTATGCTTTTGTTTTATATTTTACAGGTGCAAATTAGGAGTTGGTTCACTAATATATACGAAGAAAAGTCACTCAACCACACATCAAAGTTTCTAAGTAGGCTTTCTGTCTTAGACTTGTTTATGTTGATTATGACATTTATAGATTATTGTGTTTGATCTAGATTTAGTATTGATACTTGATATTAGATTGGAAAAAAATTAGTTTGGATTAAATGTGACGACCAGGGTTGTTACAAAAACTATGAAAAGAACCGAACTAAATTAACATTTCTATAACACGTAACTCATAAATAATATGATAAACTTCATGGAAATCATAATTTGCCCAATCACAAAACCAAGGAATAATGACACACATCTAATTTGCAGTATATCACTCAATTAGATGTAAGGTTTAGGCCTAACTAGAATAACATCAAATAAATAAGTAAACCTTAGTTAATTCTACCCAAAACCCATGGAATACTAACAGTATCCAATGTCTACAATATTATCGGGCCAATACCATAGGGGTTTCACGTACATAGGAAGCTAGAAAACTCCTCTGAATCACTATGTGATTGCCATCCAGGAACTTTTCAGCAAAAGAATATCTTCTTCAATTGCAAACTTGGGGTGAAAAATTCTCCCCTCAAGTCTCTTCTCAAGATAGCAACCCAAAACCCTAAATGTCCCTACTAAGAAAGAAGAGAGCAGCGAGAGAGATGGAGAGAAATTGGAGAGGAAAAGAATGAATGACACACTATACATAGGGAGAGAAAACAAGGAGTTGCAAGAATATTCTGGAGGTTCCTGCAACCTTCCTGAAAATAATATTGAATTCATGATGTATATCCTGAAATATATATAAAAATTGTTGATGCATATCTTAAAATTTTACACTAACTCATTTCTTATAAACAATTAAACAACCTTACCATAACCTTTTATTGTTTCACTTTAGTACATATACACATACAACATAAACTAGATAGTATAAAAAACAAGACGTCACAACTTATTCCCTTGTTCTGATGGAAGCAAAAATACGACCAACAACCTTCAAAAGTCTATGGGGCCAAGCATATTCTTGATTATTCCACTTTATCTGTGAGTCAATTTGACAAATAATTTAATCGTTGTCTCAGTGGGTCCACTCCAAAAAAAATCCAAAAAACTAGGTCTTGTGAGTTTTTTTAGATTTTTTTTTCCCTCGTACCAATGAATAATTGTTACCCCCATGCCATGTCGTCATTTTTCAAATAATCCACAACCCATAATCTACAAACAAACAAATCCTATATAATCATGTGTTGTCTTCTATATATAATATCTACAACAAAACAAAACATTAATAAATAATTATTGTGTCCATGGATACTAAGTATGAATTTTAATTTGTCTCGCTAAATACATATAATGCCAAGTTGGACTGATCCTCTTTCTTGTGTTTGAAATATGTACTTGTCATAAAATTTAACGAACAAAGACTCTGTTCAAATTTTTGCCCAGAGTGAGTTTTAACAGAGTTACTGATTATCTGTTTTCATTTTGATATCACTTTTGATACTGTCAACTGCAGTTTTTTTGTCAGAAAATGCTTTCATGTAAGAATGTCTATATAGTCAATACAGAGACAACATCATATTCTAAACGTAAGGAAACGAAGAAATTCGAAAATCAACACAGACGAAACATACTTGCAGCCTTTTCTGTTACTGTTGTCAGTTTATCCTCATGACACTTGGGTGTTATCATCCCACATTTCGTGGAGCCAGCTGGTTGATTCTTAGATGAAGATGTACATAACCATACTGGAGGTATCCTTGAAATGATTGAACTTCCATGTCCACTAGGTAGCTTCCTTTTAGATCCTGATGTTAGTAATGATATTTCCTCGGCTGAAATGAATTTAACTTTACCTTTTGCTATTTTCCTGATAGAACTTTTTGGGAAAAGAGGAACTTGTACATTGCTTGGCTTGCATACTTCACAATGCCATAGTTCAGGAATTGAACCAAGTCCTCGTTTCATGCAGTAGCTGGACAACAGAAAAACTCATAAAGACAACGTAATAGCTTATGAACTTAACGTACATACATTTTTTGAAAAACTTTACGAGTCAGAAATAAAACAGTCTTCTACGAATTATACTGAGGGCATTTACTGTTCAGTCTGTTCTTCTATTAAGGAGAGAAAATGAATCACCTGATTCTTAAAACTAAAATCCAACTTTCAAAGGAATTCGAAATTCCATTTTTTGAAGGAATTCACAAGACATACATGTGATCAGAAACTTTCGTGCACTTAGAACAAGTGGCCATATAGTCTGGGTTGTGATAGCTGCCACATGTACTGCATATTTTATCCTGCACAGAGTAATTATTCCAGTAAAAAAATCATCTTGACAGAATGTAAAGATGTTAGACTACATGTCCACATCAGGGTCGAGTTAAGAACTGATTTACTAGAAAAATAGTCCTATAATGTGAACTTATTCAGCTAAAGGCCTGAGATGAGACAAAAAGAATGCGAAACTGAACAGTTTCTTCATCTTTTTAAATGTGATAGTTATTGCCCCTAATAACTTCGAAGACCCAAGTTTGAAATGCCCTACATTCCATTTTCTTCCAAAAGTAACCACATCCTCGTGGGTTGAAACACATGATGACTATTATGGTGAAATCTTCCAACAGCCACTTGGGGTATCTACTGAGGGATAGCAATGGTGAAACTGGTTTCACAATGATGAAATTTGAGAAATAGTCTTCTAGTCAGTGTTCTGCTCATGCTGTCACTTAGGTAAATGAGGTCATTTTGATTGCTTTAGCAGGGGTTGTTAGTGTTCCAGATATGTGAGATTCACAAGCATTGATATTTAGATGCCTTTTTAAGTCATTATCTACCTAAGTTCGCTGTTGCTCTGCTACGTGGAGATATTTATGCTTGGCTTATCTTTTCTAGCAAAGAATGTCCATATTTCCTAATTGTGATATTTAGAACCAGAAGATAACTTTCCTTAACTTAGTTCAGGAACAAGGCTGACAGGCGAATGAAGAAGACTTAGTAGGAGACAATAACAACCTCATCTCTACTGCACATAGTAAGTTGTGTATATGATAAGAAGCTAAAACAGAAATAGAATTCCCAAAATAAACAGATGAGCTAGACATGAGTTGTTGAGTACTACACTACAGATTTTAGAGAATACAAATATAAAAGAAATACAGAAGTTCAACTGAAGAAACGCAATCATGGGTGGTTGAACCACTCGTACATGGGCTGAATCAGCAAAAGAAGATATGTACATCAAAGAAACATGCACCAGGAAAAACATGAGCATGTCTTTTTTTACATCATAAGACCATTACAATGACAATCTCCATGTTCATGATCACAACCAAGGAAGAGATACTCAAAGATTGAGGGTCATGTTTATTACTCCCATGTGAGAGTAGGAATACAACACCAAATGACATGACAGGGTAAGAAGACATGACACGGTAATTCAAAGACACAAAGATGTTGGTAATAAGGGAACTTATAAAGTTGTAATGCAACATTTATTCCAATGAGAACGTGGACAACGTAATGTGAAAGAGATAAAGAGGAACACCACAAGAAAGAACCGAAGGATGTGTAGTTTCAATGACATGGTGATATTTGCTTTCAGATACTTATTTTTGTCTCAAGTTAAGATGCATCTGTAATATTACAGATGCTTTTAGATACTTCTTTTGTCGTTCAATAACATGGTGATATTTGCTTTCAGATACTTATTTTTGTCTCTAGTTAATATGCATCGCTTTTAGATACTTATTTTGTCATTCAATGGCATGGTGATATTTGCTTTCAGATACTTATTTTTGTCTCTAGTTAAGAAGCATCTGTAATATTACAGATGCTTTTAGAAACAGCTGCAAATTCTAATTTGTCACATGTTCTTAATTTTTATCAGTAAGATGTCATTCAAACTCTATCACCTGCATGCATAACTTCCAAACTCGAACTAGTAATATTGTTGCTGTTGTGAACCTCTTCGGAGGACAAATAAAGTTTCTTATTGTAGTTGGCACTAGAAACCTCCAATTTTAAGTTTTAAGGAGAAAATTCTTTGTAGTGAGGCGGAATGTTCTCAACTTGACCTTTTTATCAAATATCTTCAGTAGATTATCTAACTTGGCTTCTACTAAGAGTTAATTCTAAGGTGTGCTGATCTGTTTCATGTTGTCATCCAGACAGTACTTCAAGAAAGAAACAAATAATATCTAACATGTTTATTCCAAAATTAACATTGAAATGAAACAAAATATATATAGACCACGCATGTGCAAAAATCAACCATATTTAGTTGATATACAGCTTTTCATTGGTATCCTGTTCTCTTCTTCTGGAGGTAAACTGAAACTCTCCTCAGAAAAAAAAAAAAAACGTAGAGAGGGATCATATTGAGAACCGAATGGAAGGATTCAAATAAAATCGGAAAACCAGGTAAAACATGAGAGATTTTTTTTTTTTTTTAAACTACAGCACATGGAAACCAAATTAAGCTGTCTGGTTTCTCAAAACTTTCCCCCTTCACTCTATCACTGAACAAAATAAGAGGGAGTTGTACGCACACTTTATTGTCAACATGGGAGCAGCATCTTTCTTTTGAGACTCGGGTGCTGTCAATGCTTGAGGATAGCAGCCCTAGGCAGGAGCAGTTCCAGGTTTTATGGAGAAGTAGAGTGATGGTGCTGGAAAGAAGTCCTGATTCATAGTTTGTGCAAAGAGAAGCTTTATCTATCCTATTAACCAAGCATGTTTACAAATATGTTGCTTAATTGGTTCAAATCATAACCAGAAACATCTTGTTTAATCATGCACATCTTCTTCATCACAACCATTATCATTTTGGACCTATAATCCTGGTCCAGACCAAACATTTCTAGAGCATCACCATCCAAAACAGACCCCAAAAGAAAATGAGTAACAAAGAAACAGGAAAACGATGCAATGTTTACCAAACAAACAAACAAAAGAAAAAAAACCCAAAAAGTGAACAAAGAAAAACAACAACAACATTATAACTCATCTACCTAAAGGTAACACAGCTTGCACTTGTGCTCCAAAATTTGCTCAAGCCACATCACACCAAAAATGTACCGTCAAAAAGAAACTAAAATTTCAGTGTTCACACTCCCAAACATCAAAACCTCCATTATTATCCAAAACAAGTTCACTTTCTTCGTAAAAAAAAAGACAATCCACACAAGGAACTCCACTTCCAGACAAAAAAAAAAAAAAAGGTCCTGATTCCTCACCATTTGGTTCCGCGGCGCCTCCCCCATTCTCTTCCCTCTCTCACTCCACTCCGAACAAGAAGTGAAGAAAAGAAGGCTGGAGTCGGATATAGCAGAAAAAGGAACATCTGCGAGTACAGTCCTTTCATTTGCCATTTTGGCTTTTGCGCCCTTTTCTTTCCTTCATGCGGGACAACCAATCAGAAATAAAATCGCACTGGACGACGAGAAGAGCGGCGGGGGATGGTCCGGAAAAGTGCAGGTCTGTGGATTACTGATTTGGGCTAAATGGTTTTGATTGGGTTGGTCTACCATAATTTCATTATTTCTTCACAGTTAAATTTTTAGTCACTATCTTACCTGTTATTATTTATTAGTATAACATATAATGAATAGGGTTGATGGGTTGATGGGTTGAATAGTTTTTTATTATTAAATATAAACTTATATGATTTATTGATTGAATTTAATAAATAATTATTTTATTTATTCCTAATAACACCATAAGAGTTAATAATATAACAATCAACACATACACCAATCTAATTAACAATAAGCAACATTATACATGCATTACATTGTTGTAAACAACAATCAACAATATTATAAGAATCAATCAAACATTGATAGCTAAACATACTTGAAGTATAGAATGTATTATAAGCATTTCCCTAAAATCAATATTATAAAAAACAATCAACAATCAATACCATTATAAGCATTTTCGTTGCTTATTGTTCTACTCAAATAAATCAACATCATTGTAAGCATTTTCGTTACTTATTGTTCTCCTCAAACCAATAATGCATGCTTGAAAAGTAACTAACAAGAAGGAAAAAAAGGTAAAAACAGGAAAACTGTAAAAAGAAAAGAACAAAAGCAAAAACAAACAAGCATTGCCAAGCGTGAAAAATAAGAAGATACAGCAACAGCAAATGTAATCTATTTTTAGTCTTCCCTTGTAACAAATTACTAATCAACCAAAAGTAACAGTAGAAAATCTTGTATCAGGTTTTGAGAAAGAAGAAATGTTGCAGTTTGTCACTACAATGAGACCACATTCTGAGGAGTCTCTTGCTACACCTTCTATCCCTTCTTCTCTCGGCCCATCTGGAGAGGCAACTCAGGATGCTATGAATGAATGAAGTTGGCAGTCCATACATGACAAAAAAAAAAAACAGAGATTTTTTTTGATATAGTACTCTTTCATCCCATTTTTTGATTGAATAGCCTATAGGTCTGTAATATTACTTAACTATATGTTTCTTATCTGACATTGAAGCCAAAGAAATAATACCTATCTATCTCAATTGTTAACAAAAAAAAAAAACCAAAAGCAACAGTAGATAAATTCATGAGTATTCTGCAGTAGGTAGATATTCAACCTACAAAAAAAACAGAATATATAGAATGTAAGGGAATGAGAATATTTTTATAAATAATTGTCCAAGAGAATAATAATTCAACCATAATTAACCATAAGAACATTTTTAACTGCAACTCAACAAGCAGCATAATTACTTGTAAATAGCGTACATTTAGCCAAAAAAAAAAAAGACTAGACAAATCATAAGAACATTTTTATGAATGTACAGAGAAGATTAGAAAAAAATGAAAATTACTTGTTTCAATATTTCTATCACCAAAATCTTCTGCTATTGTTCTAAAAAGTACATCGACAAGATTTTCTCCTACAAATGCAATGAAAATACAAATTATAAAAATTTACGTAAATAAATTTATAAAAATAGAAAGCAAATGTAATTGTAATTTACCACAAAATTTATTTCTTATCCAATTTTGTGCACATATAAGACCCTCCACCATAGTTGGATGCATAGAACATCTATCTATACTGATAAGTACTCTACCTCCGGTGATAAAAGTGACCTCTAATGAAATAGTAAATATAAAAATAGTCAATATATCACGAGCTATAAAAGCTACTACACAATATTTAGGTGGTTTTACACTCCACTAAGTTAAGATGTCAATTTTTTTCTTGTCTAGGCAACACTAGATCCTCTAAGTAAGATACTAAATCATTCTTTAATAGTTGTACAATAGACTTTGCATCAATGAATTAATTATACTCACAATTATTGCAGACACAATAAATGGTGTATAAGGAAAACAATTTCCTAAAGGTGATGGATTATTAGTAACATCTGAAATGCTCTCACCTAAAATAAGTATGTCATCTACTACATTCAAACAGTATTCATTGTACATGTTCATCAAGCATGCCTTTATCTTTACAATATGCTGCTCTCGATCAATACCATAAATTTTTCTCATGTAAAATTCAACTATGTTCATTTTGTAACGAGGGACTAAGATAGAAGCTAGTAGCAAAACCATACTTGTAATATTCTAATATTGAAAGTGCAACTACAGTACGAGGAACATTAATTACAAGAAAATTTAAAATTCTCTTTTGCAATTTCCAATTATCATTAATGTAGTGTGCTGTCAAAGCAAAGTAGTCCTTATTTTGATTTGATATCCACATATTAGTGCTAAGGCTAACACACAATATTGAAAATGCAACTGCAGTATGAATTACAAGGAAATTTAAGATTCTCTTTTGCAATTTCCAATTATCATTAATGTAATGTATTGTCAAGCAAAGTAATGCATGTTTTGAATTAATGTCCACGTGTCAGTGGTAAAGCTAACATGACAACTAAGTGTCTCTAAAAGACTATATAATTTCACCTTCTTTTCTTCATATATATTCATACATTTCTTTTTTATTGTGGTACGTGAAACCATTCTAAAAAGTTAGTTAAAAATTTCTAATGAATTCTCGAAATCCAACATGATCAACAATAGCAAAACAATACTCATGAAGAATGATCATTCAAGCGAGATCTATTCTACTCAATTCTTAATCAAAATTCTAATTTGTTAAGTTTATAGTATTTTCTTTGTCCCTTTTCTATCCTACCACATTTATTAACATTTGATAGTCATTTTGCTTCACTTTTGAGAGATATTTAAGTTTCAAGTGATAAATCAAATTCTTGGTCTCATCTTTTGGCCTAACCATATATTTGACACTACAATGTTTACATTTTATCTTTGTTATTCCTTCAACTTTAATTTTGATAAAATCCTTCCAAACATTCGATTTTAATTGTTTTGTCTTTTTCTAAGTGCTTATAGTTGTTGTTGGTTATTGTTGTCCAATCTTGGCAGACTCAACATTAATTGATTCTATGTGTGACATTATATCTAAGAAATAAAATGAGTCAAAATGAAATCACATAAAATGAATAATAATCATCAAATTAAGGAGCATAAAAATAAATATCAAAGTAAATAATAAACATCACAGACAGCTAAGAAAAATAGGAACTTTTGTGAATAATAATCACAAAATTAAGGAACATAAAAAAAATAACAAAGTGAATGATAAACATCATAGACAACTAAGAAGAATAGTAGCTTTTGTGAACAATACACATCAAATTAAGTAGCATAAAAATAAATATCAAAATGAATAATAAACATCACAAATAGCTAAGAAGAGTAGGAGCTTTTGTGAATAATAAACATTAAATTAAGGAGCATAAAAATAAACATTAAAGTGAATAATAAACATCACATAGCTAAGAAGAGTAAGAGCTTTTGTTAATAATAAACATTAAATTAAGGAGCATAAAGATAAACATCAAAGTGAATAAAACAATACTACAAGATTCATAGGCTTTTTATGATGCTTCAAACTCACAAAGAGGAGCACCTTGCTACAAGCCTTGTAGAGAGGAAGACAGTTGGTTGGTGGAGTGGTGGTGAACTAGTGGTGTCGCTAGAGAGAGAAAGAGCTAGAGAGGCACTATTTCATAGAGAAATAAGATCATTGAAATAACCGTTTAGAAGCATATCAATAAAATACAAGAAAATTAAAAAAAACCTTCAAAGAAGAGGTGTCGTCGAGGAGGAGGAGAGTCGGAGAGAGAGAGAGAGAGAGAGAGGCACAAAGAAGAGGTGAGTCAGAGAAACTAGAGAGGAAGCACAAAAAGGCGAGAGAGGTGGAGGGTGGAGGGTGGGGTGAGAGAGGTCTACCGAGTGTCATCGCCCATCTGTCGTCTACATGTGGACGATGGAGGGTGGAGGAGGAGGGGCGAGAGAGGTGGAGGTTTGACCACTATTTTAAAAATCAGACTAGCTGGTTCAACCAGTTCGAACCGAACCAGTTGAAAATCCGATGTTCTAAAAGAGAAAACTAGTTGGGTGATTAAACCAAAATGAACTACTTTGAACCACCTTGAACCAATTGAACTACCTAGTCGAACCGTCTGTCTTGTGCCCTATATAAAAGAAGAAAAAAAACTAAACCTAAGATCTAAAACATGAAAACCCTAAGACTAAGAGCATGATAGTAGATTTCGGATACCTTCACCACCTCCAACTCTCCCCCACCATGCCTTGGCATGCCTCCCACCTTCGCCAGTCAATCCACCTCCACTAGCCTCCACCTCCTGCCTTAGCTTCTCAATCAACTGCCTCTGCTTCATGCCTCCTGCCTTCACCTCCGTCGGTCAACTACCTCCACCTCCGCCTCCTACCTCTGTCGATCAACTGCCTTTGCCTTGTGCCTCTTCTTCCTCCCTTCCCAGTCTCCACCTCTGCCTCCACCGCCGCCTCATGCCTCTACCTCTGCACTCCTTCCGATTGTACGTAATAAGTATCATTACTCGTTAACAACTTAGCATGTATATTTTTTGGTTTTGAGCATGTATCAAACTTTCAATGATTCAGTAGCAATACTCATTAGCACGGATTTGTGAATGATTTTTTAGCTTATGAACATGTATATCAGTAGCAAGTATCAACAGTAGCCAATCCCCATTTTTCATTTTTGTTCATGTTTGGATTATTTTTGCTATGCATAATTGTATATGTTAATTTGTAAAGTTTTTTTTTGTTTCATAAATGGATAATAATTCGGGTTTTACTCCTACTTCAAGTGTTAATCCCACAAAGTTAGATGTTACTGCAAATGTACGAAGAAAAACTGATATTGTTTGAAATCATAGTACTTGGTTGATTTAAGAACTTTGAAATGTAATTATTGCCTAAAAGTTATCAAAGGAGGAGGCAATAGTAAGATGAAAGCACACCTGGCTAAGAAAAACGGAGATATCAGTAGATTTAAGAAAGTTCTTGCTCATGTTTTATATCAAATAGAAACTGATATAAACAATTATTAGGGACAAAAAAAGGGAAAAACTTAGAGCCTTCTTGTTCCTAAAGTGAGAATCTATAAGATAACTTAGATAAATTTTTTCCTTCCACAACTCCAAGTTTCCAACCATCGGTCAAAAGTATATTGGCAACTAAGAAAGATATAGGCTCAGTTGATTTTATGATTGTTAGTTGAATGCATGACTCTTGCATTCCTTTTAATGCTATCAATTCCCCTTATTTTCAAAAAATGGTTGCTGATGTTGCTTCCATATGTCATGGATAAAAGGCACCAACATATGATGTTATTAGGGGTTCTTTGTTATAAAGAAATGTGAAGGATATGACAAGTTATGTTGAATTATTTAGGTAACATTGAGAAATGACATGTTACACACTCATGGCAAATGGATGAACTAATAGTAGGCAAAGAACACTCATAATTATTTTGGTGTATTCCTATAATGCCCCGATCCCGGACACGCTACCAAGATCACAGTATCATAAGCAAAATTACATTAATTATAGTAAAAATAAATAATTGTAACTAAGGCTCACCTCTAGGAAACGATGTGCGATTAAAAGCTCCTACTCTAGCACCAGAAATTGACTGTACACGATCTACACCTGAAAACTAAACAAAGCACGCATGAGTGACATCTAAGTCACTCAGTACACACCCCAAACACGCAAACAACAAAATCCGACAAAAACGCCAAAAATTCAACTTTTAATTTATAAAACTTGGTTTCCTTTTGAAAATCTAATTTTAAAACATTATTTCCTTTTTCCTTTGAAATCACTTGGAAATCTGTTCCCAAAACTATGCTTTTCTCAAGATTTACTTTCCTTTTCTTTTTAAAACATATGGAAATTATCTTTAAAACCATATTTTTCCCAAACCTCATCTTTTCTTTCTCTTTTATACTTTTTCAAAACCTTTCTCATATTCTGAGAAATCCACATTTTCGACCAGATCCAGCCTAAAACACCATGCCTCTTGGGCTTAAAACCAAGATCACAAACATTGACTGGTAACTGGTTAAAACACAATTCATATTCATTTATAGGATTTTAGGACCATTCACAATTCCAATCCTAGCCAAACCAAATTTCTTTTTTTTCACAAAACCACACACTTTCTTATTCATTTCCATTTTTATTTATTGATGTTACCTTGATCAGGGGTAACTAGGCACACAAATAGTAGGCGAGGACAACATTTTCCCTACGTCTCTGCATTACCACGATGAAATTCCCCATGCGGGATGACACCGCCCCGGCCAATTGGCCTCAATTTCATTTCATAAGCATGGGGATACGTCTTTATCCGACGTCTCATCTGTGACCTGAACAACTAGGTTGAATAACCTAGGCTCAGCCTATACTGTCAGTGACTCGGATACCTAGGTCTCATATTTCTAGGCTCAGCCTACACCGTCACGAGCTTGGTGACCCGAACACTAAGGCCCACATACCCAGGCTCAGCCTACACAGTTTCAAACTTGGCAACCACAGTCGTATCTGACAATTGGTTTCATTGGAGCTTCATACTCCTACCACATTGTCAACACCAACCCTCGTAGTTCTTTAACACATTACTTGTCTTTTATTTCTAAAACCCTTTAAGTTTTCCTTTTCAAAGCCATTCCCATTTCATTCTCTTGGTTGTAGGAATCTTTTCCCATGCAACACTTGACCCTCTTCTGGGGTCCCAACTTAATTCATGAAAAACCATGCTTTTTAAATCATAAATCGGGTCTCATACCTAAAATTACTCAAAAACTATACATTTAATCACTTTTATTCATTTTTAGGGCTTTATATCCAAAACCATTCTCAAATATACTTATTTGGGTTTCATATTCCCCCATGTCATTTACATGGGCAAAACACCATTAACACATGCTCATTGTCCATTTAAAATCTTTAATTTTCATTTTATGTTCACATTTTTATATATATGGGTCAGGGCAAAATCGAAAGACCGAAAACCAAATTTGGTATACCGAAAGTCCTTGGTTCGGTATACCGAACATTTTCGGCATACCAAAACTCCTTGTTTTTGTCGATCGAATGATTTCGACCAACCGAAACCAGGTATCCTAGCTTAATGTGACAGGAATTCGGTATGCCGAATACAGTTCGGCTTGCTGAATTGCCCACAACTAGGGCACCTCCCCTGTTCCAGCCAACACATTCATCGGAAGTGGGGGCCTTCGACGGACCCCTCAAACAAGTATCACAAAATACAAATAAATCATGGAGTGTAGACCCTTAAGTTACTTCAAATCCCTTAAACCATTCATCAAACCATTCACTATGCAATTCATACGAAAATCACAAAGGGGTGAAACTCATTAATGACTACTGTAGCATACATCCCTAGATCTCGTATAAACCTACAATTTTTCATCCTAACCACACGATATCTACATATTCATGCTATTAAATACATTTCCGTCCATTCCACTATTTTTCTACGATTTTACATGCATTTATTCTCATTTCCATGCAATTTATACATTGTTGAAAATGAAGAGGAAAGAGGAGGAATAAGGGTTGCGTACCTCCTCCGATGAGCTCTCCCAACTCTGGCGAGCCTCTCTTAATGCCCCAGCGAAGCTCCTCCCCACTGACGGACCATGGCTCAGCTCTCCTCCTTTTGCTCGCACCCCTCTCTTCCTTTCCCTCTTTTCTCTTGTGTCTCCTTTTCTCCTCTTCCGCCCACCTTCGTCCCTCTTTATCTCCTCCTCCTCCTCGCGTTGCGCCTGCTACCCGTCTCATCGCCCTCATGTCAGAGGGGACAGGGAGGCACGAGCAGCTCCTGTAATGCCACGAGTCGTGAGAAGAAGAAGAGAGGGGAAGATGGAGATGACGGCTCGTGAGAGAAAAGAGAGAAAAAGGAAAAGAAGAAAAGAAAAAAGAACGGACATACAAATCAAGGCGAATGTGTATCCCCAAATCGGACTCCACATTGGTCCCAAATCACAACCAGGTGCACAGTAAGCCAACCAAATCCTCACAATCACAAGGAACAAAACATTACATGGTTTACCTTTAAAATGGATAATCAGGCCCAGGTGTCATAATTTCCCTAATGGACTTTTTTTTTGAAATCTATTGATGCTTCTGAACAATCAAAGACAGCAAAGATGTTATTTGGGTTGTTTAAGAAAATTGTAGATTTTGTTAGTCCTAAAAATGTGGTCCATTTTATCATTGATAATGTTGCTAATTATACTGCAGGAAAATTGCTAAAAAAAACATTATGATGACTTATTTTGGAGTCCATGTGTAGTCCATTGTCTTCACTTAATGCTTGAAAATTTTGATCAACTCCCTATTATTAGTACTACAATTAATGATGCAAGGAAAATAACAAAGTTTGTATATAATCATGGTTTTGTGTTACACATGATAACAAATTTTTGCATGGGAAATTTGCTTTGTTCAGCTACTGCAAGAATTGCAATTAATTTTTTGACATTGCAAAGTTTCTATAATTAGAAAGATGATTTGGTGTCTATGGTAGTAAGCAGGGAGCAATCTGATCACAAGATTTCTAAAACAAATATTGCAATTCAAATGAAAGAATTAATATTAAGTCTGAAGTTTTGAAAGTATTGCAATATTGCAATTAAAGTTGAAGAACTATTTGTAAAAGTTCTAAGGATGGTAGATGGTGATGATAGACCTTTCATGGGATAAATATATGAGAAGATGAGAAAAGCATAAGAGGAAATAAATGCTTCATTTAATGGCAATCATAAAAAATTCAAACCATATATAGATATAATAAATGATAAATGGGAAGCACAACTTGAATATCCTCTTTAATTAGTTTTTTCTTGAATCCTACAATATTTTACAATGATACAACCTTTGCCACAAATTACAAAATATGGAGTGGATTCAATGATACAACCTTTGCCACAAATTATAAAATATGAAGTGGATTTTTGGATGTTGTCAGGATAATGTACTTGTCTTTTCAGAGACATTTGATAAAATTGGAACGATATAGAGAAGATTGGCATGTTCCTTGCGCAAGGATGACACGTCGAGGTAATGTACTTCAATGATGAGGAAAAGACAATGAAGATTACTACTAAAATAGATTTGTATAGAAAGTCTTTTTTTGATTATAGTTGTGCACAAGCAATACTTAGTCGTGATAAAGTACTATCAAGTATAACATTTTCAATTACTAATATATTTTATTATCTTCTTTGTATATTGATAATGTATTCCTATTGTCTTATCTTATTTTTGCGGCTATTTGATGGCATAGTTATGGAGGGAGCACAACAAACTTGTAAGAAATGGCTATTATGATATTAAGTCAAACATGTAGTGCTTCTAGATGTAAATGCAATTGGAGTGTTTTTGAGCACATGCACACAAAGAAATGAAATATATTAGAATATAAAAGGCTCAATGATCTTATTTTTGTCTAATGCAATTTACATTTGAGGTACATGTATTTATTTATGATAATTGCATATATGTTGTGAGACATTGAACTATTTAATATGTTGCCTATCTTATATTTTACAGAGATAGATGTGAAAAGAATAAGGTGAAGAATTCAGAACTAATATCCTTTGAGTCTACCGACACGTTTGATTCTTAGGTGGAGGAGTCTTTGGTGACCAATGAAGATGTAGAGAATTGGTTGGATATGAACGATACACCAATACTTGATGTTCCTAATCCTTATAATGAAGGTAGTCTACCTTTTTATTTTCATTCTTAAAATTTTAATTAATTCTAGTTTTAGTTCATAGTTTGTAACTCTTATCTTTTTTATGTTCACAGATGCAATGTGCGGATTGAAGATGGAAAGAGAACAAGCATGCATGCTTGAAAGAATTATAGTTTCTGAAATTTCAACTTAGAACTTAGTTTTTGAATTTTCAAGAGAACAATTACATTAAAAATTAGTTGATTTTTAATTTTGAACAAAGTAACTTAATATGATTATGGTTGCTTTTATGATTTTTTTTGTCTTGGGTCATATAATCATGGTTTATTATATATGCTAGTTAGTAACTTAGTATGTTATATTGCTATTGGTTCCATATTTATCATTTCATAATTCATATGCCTTGTTTTATACCAAATTTAAATTTATTTACATTGGATGTCAAACAGATTGATTCATATGTCTACTTGTGTAACGACCCAGGTTTTAGGAGTGGTGCTTGGCCAGATAATTAAGGTGAATTCAGGTGTGTTAGGCTTCGAGGGTCCCAATGCCTAACGTAGGACACATTCTTAGTAGTGTCTGAGGCTTGGATTGTGGGTTTCTGGCCTTTGGCGTGGTGTGGTTTAGGCGTTGTGCTGGCCCACTTAGGAGTTTTGTGGTTTCTCTTGGACCGTGGAGGTTTGGTGGTGGGTCCTTGGTGGTACAAGTCACATGGACGTGGATGGTCGCGTGGTTTGTTCCGTGCTTGCGGCTTCCTTTCTTTCGTTCCATTCTTTCTCTTTCCTTTCCTTTCTTTCTTTCCTTTCTTTCTTTCCCTTCCCCAGTTCCCACCCCACCCCTTCTTCTTCTTCTCCTCCTCTCGTGCGTGGGAGAGGGAGAGTAGAGAGAGAGAGAGGGGAGACGAGAGGTAGAGAGGGATTGTGAGAGAGAGAGGGAGATGGTGGGGAGGAGGAGGTTGCAGCCACTGTCGTCGCATGGAGGAGAGGAGCAGCACGTGGCTGGAGGAGGAGCGTCGCCGCGTCTTCGGTGGAGGTACGCACCCCTAGATTTTATTTTGATTCAAAATTTGTACCATAGGTGCATGTTAGTGTGCTGGTAATTGTAGTGATTTTTATAGAATTTATTGTGCATTTGTGGACCATTTATGGCTGTATTTATGGTTGGGGTGAATAGTATCTCCCTTGTGTTTTCTGTTGTTTTCTCGAGATCCGCTTGATGGATCTCGGTGTTGTTTGTCTGGTTTGGAAGATCTCGTTAAGATCTTCATTTTGATATATTATTTACATGGTTTGGTTTAGTGGTTTGCAGGATTGGGCTTTGGGTCCTATTTTGGGTTGCCCTACAGTCACTTGGTTCGGCATGTCGAATTATTTCGGTATGTTGTTTTTATTGCAGATTGTCCCCTCGATTTCTGGTTTAATCAACCGAATGTTTTCGGTCTGCCGAATCAAGGGTTTTTGGTCGACCGAATGTTTTCGGTCTGCCGAATCAGGGATTTTCGGTCGACCGATCCATTTCAGTCTACTGATTCAGGCATTGATCCTGCATTAAGTTATCTTATGTTTTGATTTATATATATATATATATATATATATGTATATATATATATATATATATATATAT
>JAMKQA010070395.1:0-16639 GCA_024699735.1 Posidonia australis | reverse complement strand
TGAACCACTATAAATCTATTGTCTTTGCGATTGAATGTGTTTTGTGTTAAATTCTTGAATTGCATAATAAATTCCAAAGACATAATTTAAAACCGGAAAATCTCTATTCACCCCCCCTCTAGAGAAGCATTAGGATCCAACAATATCATCTTTTATTCTACCCGTAACCCAGGTGGACTTTTGCTAATTTATTTTAGGCCAATCCTACAATCATTCTAATGATTATCCTAATCATTTATGCCATTATATTTATTACCCTAATATTAATATATATATGTACCTATATATATATTAATCAACACATCAAATATCTAAGTATAAGGTTCCAGGTCTGGTTTGCCATATTGAACCTAATTGGTCATCCGAACCAGGGCTTAGGGGACCAATTCAATGGACTAAAATGGAATGATCAATTGAAACTAGGCTTAAGGCACCAGAAATGGTAGACCGAAATCCATTCGATCGTCCGAAAATCCTTGATCGAGTAGACCAAACGTGACTGGTCAACTGAACCAGGAGTAGCCAGGGCAAAATTGGCAGAAATTCGAAACACCAAATTGGTTCGGTATGACGAACCAAGCGATTTCAGGGCTTCCAAATTTGGGACCCAAAAGTCCAATCCTGCATAATGTCACACCAAACCACACATGCAATATATCAAAATGGATCTCGACGATATCTTCGAATAAGGACAAGAATCATAGTGATCCATTACCCAAGGCACAAGTATTCACTAGACAACTACATGGGGTTACTATTCACTCCAAATCATAAATACGATCATAGATGGCCCACAAATGCACCATAAATTCTATAAAAATATCTACTATCATCTACACACTAACATGCCCCTAGGAATCAAATTAGAAACCAAAAGGAAGCCTACAAGGTGTATACCTAGCACCAAAGACGACAACGGCATGAGACGAACGTTGTGCCTCCTCTTCTAGTCACGAGCTCCTCCTCTCCCATGTGACGGTGGAAGCATAGTGGCAGGGGCATCCCCACTCCTTTTGTCGTCTCTCTCTCTCTCAGCCCTCTCTCATCTCATCTCTCTCTTCTCCCTCCATAACGAACATGGAAAAGAAGAGGAGGAAGGGGAGGAAGGAATGGGGCGTAGGAGAGAAAAGAAAAAGAAAGGAAAGAAAGAAGAAAATAAAGAAAGAAGGGAAGGAAGCCACAGCACAAGATCAAACCATGCGACCTTCTACGTCCACATGACTCGTGCAAACCAAAATATGCCACTAGAGCACAGAGCAAACCCTCAGAACTTCCACAAGGGATAGCACAACACCAAAAAGGAAAGAAACCAACTAATCCAAGTGTAGAATGCTACCAGAGCTGCATTACACACTAAATGTAGGGGATTCAGCGTTTAACAACCCAAATCTCCAGTAAAATATTTGGCCAAAACACCACTTCCAAATTTGGGTCGCTACAAAGTGCGTTGTCACAGCATGGGAACGGTCGTGGAATTCTTGCCGGCACTCACTGAGGTTTGGAGTGGGAAGGGTAGGATGCTCTCAGGTAGGGTTAGCTCTCTAGGTGCTCTGTAACAAATGGTGCCATTGGGCTCTTTGGCAAGTGAACTATAGACTGCTAGATGGAGAATGGGCTAAGAAACTAGTGGGAAGGAAAGACGTGAGCTCATAGTAGGGAAAGTGAGAGCTAATGGATAAGAGTCCTCTCATCGAAGGTGATGGGTTTCTTTATAGGGGTTAGCTAGAAAGCTGGCCGTTGATGGCTAACTAACCTCAGCGAGTGGTTGAGATTAAATTAGAGTGATATGGTTGGGATTTAAACTAGCATTTGAGGGCTTCATGGTCCAAATGCAATGTGTTCCATGCATAGATCCATGCTGGCCAATAAGAAGTAAGGATTTGATATTCCCTTGGTGAAACGACACCTTAATACCTCGCTTGTCATTACTAACAAAGGGAAATTACAACCCAGACCTGTGGCACCTACCCATGGTCCTCACACGCGGTTGGTCTAGTTTAGTCCCTTTTGCATGGATCCAAGCCCGTTCCAATGAGCATCTAAGCCACAAAGAGGATTGGGTTGATGGTTCTCGTTATGGTTTAGGTTTTAGGAGTAAAGGAGGGATTCAATAGCGTGTTGGATGGAAAAGGTGATGGTACGGGTTAGCCAATCTGAGCACGTTATTTTGGAAGAGCTAGCCAACAATCAACTGTAAAACTGGGGTGTCTACAGATGCCACTCCTTGAGTGAGGTCGAGGGAAGTGAGACCGATGCTTAGGGTTGAGAAAGACACCCCACTCGAGTCCTTGGGAAAGAGACATTGTTGTTGGCATTGAGCCACTTATTCAGTGGATGCACTTGAAGTCATGGTTCGTTGCCGAAGTGTACATGTAGATGCTGAATGCTGATGCTAGTGTTGGGTATATGCAGAGTTCCTTTGGTGATATGCAGTTCTTGCGCGATGCTAGTGCAAATGCTGAGTACACGATCCTGATGTAGCGAAAGCCAATACTATTGAATATGCAATGTTAAGGGATGCGATGATGTTGAAAGTGGATGCAGTTGCTAGATACAAACAATGCAATGCCAAATGCCAAGTTGATGGTCAGTCCCCCCGATGAGGAAGGCATGACAAGTTATCAAGCTTTCACAAAGAGGAGGCAGGGTAGTTTGGATTATCGGCCCAAAGAAGGAGCATGCAAAGAAATCAAACTTGCTAACCGGACAAGGACATTTGACGGATGTCGTCCTAAGAAAAGGAAAAAAAGTGATATGTTTCGGACTTACCGACCAAAGAAAAGGAAAAGAGTGGTATGTTTCAAACTTATTGACTGAAGAAAAGGAAAAAAGTGGTAAGCTTCAGACTTATCGACCGAAGAAAGGAAAAAAGTGGTAAGTTTTGGACTGATCAATCAAAGAAAAGGAAAAAAAGTTATAAGTTTTGAACTTACCAACCAAAGAAAAGGAAAGAAGTAGTAAGTTTCAAACTTACCAACTGAAGAAAAGAAAAAAGTGGTAAGTTTCAGACTTACTAACCGAAGAAAAGGAAATGACAAGATATCAGACTTGTCGATCGACAAAGTACAGGAAACGGGAAAGGGACCCAGTGGGTGAGATGGTTGCGGTTTCCACCTTAGGAGAGTGTCGATAGAGGACTATTGGCTCTGTGCTTCACTATGATGCTAGATCTACTATGTCAAGCCTCATCTTTGAGGGTCTGCTTGTGATTATGGCAAATTCAGGGGTAGATTTGTAATTTTCCCTTTCAAAGGGGTTGAATTCTTCTAAAGTGCTAACCTTGAAGAGAAATTACAGTGATAATCCTGAGCATAACTAGAGGTGCATGGGATGTTAAAGAAGCATTTTGCATATTCTAGCCAGTATATTGGGTATGGATGCTATTTTGCATAAAGATAGGGGCATTACTATAGTTTTCCCCTATGATGCTGTCAACCCATTGTTTTGATTGTATTTGCAAATTTGCTGGGTGTTGAGCGAACATCCCTATATTTCCAAAGGATACATCAGAAGTCTAGTATGTTTTTGCCCTACAAATGCTAGGGGCTTATGTGCAGTTCTAGAAAACTATTAGGGCCTTTCTACAATTTTACTAGAAATCAATTCTTTGAGCCCTTCTATTGGCTCTTGTGGGGTTCTTGAGGCCTGGCCAAGTGTCAAAAGGCATTTTTGCTTCTCAGAGTAGGGTTGGACTAAGATTTTATAGGAGGACAAAAGTTTAAGGGCCATTTTTTGTAAATTTATAGAATGCAGCACACGATCGGATTTCCTGGAGCACTTATGATCGAGCAAGATGCCCAGGAGTGTAAATTTCTAGAATGTAGATGTTATTGGTGTTTTATGCGTGTGTACAAAAAGGAAAGGAATCAAAGGATGTGTGGATGCGAGAGTAAGTGTTGAAGAATGTATGAGTGCAAAAATGAATTGTAAAAGATGCATGAATGCAAAAACCAGAGGTAAACAAACAGAAGATGAAAGGAAGTGGGCTTTGCTGAGTAAGGAAAAGGCCTCCAGCCACTGGTAGTACTTCTTTAGGCAACATGCATTGACTGGTTCTAACTACTTCAGCTAGTCCATATCCTCAAGGATTACTGTGTTGCAAGAAAAGACTTGCTTGATGATGAAAGTGTTGTGCCAGTCGGGTCTGAGCTTACCACAGGTGTCTGGAAGATGGACGGCATGCAAAATCAGGTCTCCTAGTGCAAAACTCCTGTGCCAGACTTTCTTCTGATATGATCTGGCCATGTGCCTCTGGTAACACTAAGCATGGTGCATAGCCTGTAGCCTGTGCTCATTAAGCATAGCAGTCTTCGATCCACTCAGCTTCTTCTAGTTCAACTTCTCTTAAAATTCTGAGTGACAAGATCTCTACTTCAAAGGATAGCACTACCTCTATACTATAAACTAGCAATTCAGAAGTCACCCTTGCGGATTCTAGACAAAGATTTTGAAGTTTCTCATGCCAATCTCTATGAGTCTCTATCATTTTCTTTAATATCTTACTAATGTTCTTGTTGGCTGACTCAACCGCACCATTCATTTGCAGACAGTATCAAGAGGACCTATGGTGTTCGATCTGGATGTTTTGTAGGAAATCCTTGATCCTCTTGGTTATGAAATTCTTCCTGTTGTTTAAAATAATTGCATGTGGGACCCTGTACTGGGCTATGATGTTATTCTTGAGGAACTTCTTTGTTGCTGTAGTAGCGACTATTTTGTAGGAGACTATCTCTACCCATTTGGTGAAGTAATCGATGATCATCAGGTTAAAACGATGCCCATTAGAAGCTGTTGGTTAAATGGCACAGCTCCCTAGGTGGAAAAAGGCCATGGTGATTACATGTTGTGCAGCTATTGTGGGGGAGTATGGATCAAATTCCCACGGATCTAGTAGGCATGACATCTTCAGAAAAATTGACAGCAATTTGCCTCCATAGTTGACTAGTAGTAGCCGTGTAGTATGATCTTCCTAGCTAGTAGCACCCCATTCATATGTGGCCCACATGTTCCAACATGAATTTATAGCATCATGGTGTCAACCTCTTTCCTGTTTAGGCATTGTAGCGGCATTTGATTGTATAATTCTATGTAAGTGTCTAGCCCTGAGTACATAGTTTGACACTAGGCGTATCATGGTTCTTTGGCCTGTGACTAACGTGCCAGATGAAAGGTTTCCGATCTCTAGGAAGACTTTAATGTCATGGTACCACGAGAGCTTCTCTATTGTATCCATCTCTTCTATACTCATGCAATGTATAGGTTGATATATACAAGTGACTAATACATCAACTACATGATCCTTTGGGATTGAAAGCCAGGAAGCTAATGTCACCAGCGCATATGCATAGGCATTCTTTGCTTTGTTCATGAAAGAGAAGCAGATTCTTCAAATTCAGCCATGACCCTTAGGAGATAGGTAGACATGTAAAACGGGCCTAGTTGGGCAGGCCTAGTCCAAAATATGCTAGGCCTTGACAGGCTTGGACTGGGATAGTCCGGCTCTTCCACAAAAATGGGTTAGGCCAGGCCAGGCCGTGGAATAAAATCCCCCAGCCTAGTATGGTCCGCGGTCCACTAGTGGATCGGTCCATGGGCCGGGCTGGTCCATAGATTTTTAAATAAAAGATTTATTTATTATTAAATAATTAATGTATAAATTAAAAAACTTGAAAAGATATTCAACATTTTATATTAACAATTAAATTAAAAAATTTATTTATTATTAAATAAATGAAATTTACATTAATATCCTATATACATAAAAATAAAATAAAAACTTGAAATATACATTTTTACATTTACATCTGATATTCTGATATTCAACAATTTACATTTTTTACGTTTACAATTATTACATTAATATATATTAAAAAATTTACAAGAGAAATTTATACAATTTTTAATCTGTAGCAGAAGCTCCCATTCCTGTTGAAGTTGTTGTCTCTTCGTCTTTTGATTCCTCATTTAAGTTTAAATTTTGTAGACGATCAACTGCATTATACCAATCTTTCAAGAAGATAGAGGCTTCTATAGATTTTTCTAATAATTTACATCTTCTATCACTTAAAACTCTATCTTGCAAAAAGGCAGACTCCGATGACACAATAGACGCCAGAATCGTTAGTAAATATTTAGCCATCCTAGAAACTACAGGAAACCTAATAGCAATACTGGACTACCACTTTAATACATCTAAGTTATCCATTTCAATATCACTAAATGTGAACTCACATTTTAAATAATTTTCTAATTCATTACTAGTTATTGATTTTACATATTTTCCTTTTCCCTTATTTAATCTACTTCAAAATGAACTACTGCTACTACCATGTCATCCTACAAAACTAGATGTATGTGCACTAGAACTACTTTCATCATAATTATTAACATATTCTTCAAATAATGCATATAAAGTTTCCTTAATTTTATTATTATATCCATCTATTTTTTCATTTTGATTCATATTACTAAAAATATCATCTGTAAGTACCATGCAATTAACTAATCTATGTCTAGGATCTATGATTAAAGCTAAGCATGACCACATTAGAGGCTCATTTCAATAACCATTATATTTTTCTTCCATCATTTTAATAATATATTCAAATTGTGGGAATTGTCTATATTATTGAAAAGTATTTGTAATATTGAATAAATTAACTAAAACTAAAGAACTAGTAGGATAATATTGACCAGATAATTAATTAGTTGTAGTATAAAATGGTTCTAAAAATTTATGAATTACATTAGCATTATTCCAATCTTCATCATTTAGTAAATAATTAGATCTTGAATTATAATATATTGTAATTACGTTACTATAAGATAAACATGAAGTTAACATATCGTATATTGAATTCCATCTATGTTGAACATCTAATTTAAATTGTTTAGCTTTTATACCTTGTTCTACACATAAACATCAAAATTCTTGAAATCTTTTACCTGATGTTTGTATAAATAATATAGCTGCTCTTATATTTTCTATATAAGGCCAAATGCAATGTATACATTCTTGTACAATTAAATTTAAAATGTGACAACAACTCCTACAATGAAATAAATCACCATTTAATATAGGTTTTAAATTTCTTTGTAATATTCCTATTGCAACATTATTATTAAAAGCATTATCAAAAGATATTGTATTAATTTTATTATATATTTTAAATTCTTTACTAATATCTTCTATAATATTTGCTATGCCTTTTCTAATTTGTGAATGATCAAAAAGTCTAAAAGCAATTAATCTTTTTTGTAAATTTCATTCTATGTCTGTCCAATGTTAAAACTAAATATGAAAAATTATTTGGATCTGTCCAAACATCACAAGTTAATGATCTTTTACATAATAAACTAAAAAACATTCCAATTAAAATTTCTTTATCTTTTTTAAATGTTTTATAAATTATATTTTTA
This sequence comes from Posidonia australis, assembly GCA_024699735.1. Taxonomy (NCBI): domain Eukaryota; kingdom Viridiplantae; phylum Streptophyta; class Magnoliopsida; order Alismatales; family Posidoniaceae; genus Posidonia; species Posidonia australis. Next base: position 9,220 of record JAMKQA010070395.1, on the reverse strand, counting down.
GTAGTATTCTTAGAATGACCTTTAAATTGTGGGTTCAAATAATTTTGTACTCAACATTCGAATATTTTATTTTCAAAAAAATTAAAAGGTTGTTCATCTTGTACTATAAATTTTGTTACACTATATTTTACTTCTTCTGTATTATATTTCCAATTAACTATTCCACTAGAACCGACATGTAATTTAGATTGTCTTAAGTCTGTATTATCTTCTTTATTATGGACAACTATACATTTTGTTAAATGCCTAGCAATATGAGCTACACCCCCACCCCTAGGACAAGTATATCCTAAACCACAATATTTACAATAACATTTATTTTCATTTATGGGATCTAGGGTTACATGTTCCCAAACCCATGAGCTTTGCTTCTTAGGTTTTTTAGTTCTAGTAGATTGTGTTTGTGGGGTTATTCTGACTTTTGAGTAGGGTTATACTCAGGTTCAGGGATATAATCATGACTTCCTACATTAAAAGGATAATCCATTTTTAAGGCTAAAAAAATTGTTAATAAAAAAAAACCTTAACCCAAAAAATCCAAAACTCAAAAATAAAGGGATTAGAAGTAAAGAAATAGGAGCAATTAGAAGTAAAGAAATTGATGGGCGCCTCACCAGCTGTTAGTGGACACAAATGTTGGATCATTGGACGGTTAGAGATGGAGACTGGAGTCCAAAGTGTAAGATTGTTGTTGATGAAGAATGAAGACCGTAGGTCGGAGTCCAAAGCCAAACTTCTATTCCACACAAGGGAGAAGAGTTGAGACTTATGGAGAAGAGTTGAAAAATTAAGAGTGTAGTGTAAAGAGAAGAGAGATGGAGAATTGAGAAGAGAGGAGTTATGAAAAATGAGAAGAATGAGGTGGTATTTATAGAAGAATGAGGTGGGTTAATTATGAAAAATAAAAAAATAAACCAATGTTCACATGAACATTGCTATGCCGGACCGATCTGGGCTAAAATAAGGACCAGGCCGGACCGACCTTGGCCGACCTGGCCCAATTTACATCTCTAGAGATAGGTGTGATATGACACAAGTATCAAATCTTTTCTCTTCCACTTGCCATTAACTTGTGAGATGATTAGCATGGCATCACCATGAACTTGCAACTTGCGTACACCATGCTCAAGTGCGGCTTGTAGCTAAAGGATGCATGCCTCATACTCAACCTTGTTGTTGGTACACTTGAAGATCAGCTTCCTTGCATACAGGATCATTTGGCCTTGCGATGTCGCTAGTACTATGCCAATGGCCATTCCCTTTCTTGTTGACTATGTCGTCAATGTAGAGGTGCCACTACTTCTCATATCTGGGCTCCTTAGATTCCATGTCATCCATGGAGAACAATATATCCTTGTCAAGGAACTTGTCCCTTCATGTATTTCTATGTGACAAATGTGATATCATACAGAGAGAATAGCACCTATCACTTGACGCACTTGGTCCACTAGTGCTAGCTTTAGGAATAAGTATTTCGTTAGATCATGACGGTACAAAAAGTAGGATGGGTACGCCATCATATAATGTCTTAGGCATTATGTGGCCAAAACGAGGGACAAGCAGACTTTTTCAATGGTGTTGTACTTGGTTTCACAGTAATTGAATTTCTTGCTTAGATAATATATGGCCCTCTCCTTGCAACCTGACTCATCGTGCTCGTTCAAGATTGCACCCATGGATTGCTATGTCACTAACATATAAAGAAGTAGAGGTTGCCCTAATGCTGGTGGAACCAAAACATGAGGCCTTGCTAAAAGTTGTTTGATCTTTTCAAAGGGAGCTTAACACTCGCTCTAACTGATCTAGGCATTCTTTTTCAGGAGCTTGACGAATGGCTCACATATCGACATGAGTTGAGCAATGAATTGGCAAATATATTGTAGTCGCCCTAGTAAACCTCAGACTTCCTTTTCTATAGTGGAGGGAGGCATGTCGATGATAGCTCTAGCCTTGTTGAGGTCCCCCTCAATTCTCCTTTGGATGAAAATGTATCTGAGGAGTTTTCCTAATGACACTCCAAACATGCATTTGTCGGGATTGAGATGGAGCTTGTAATTTCGCTGACACTCCAATGGAATAGCTTTCTCATGTAGGTGTAGATATCCTGTTTTGTCACACCCCAATCCTCTTTTGAACAACTACATAACCTACCCCCACCTTAAAGACGCATCTCACTAGCTCAGGGGCTAATCAACAATTCCAGGGTATAGAACACCCAAATGGTAGCATTTAATGTTGAATGGCAAGATATGGGCGTTTTACGTTGAACACCGTGAACAAGGCATTTTATAACCCACAATCCAATTCTTGCCTTTTCAGCCCACCTACCTTTTTTGGATGACATCTAAAATCAATGTTATTTCTTGCCTTTAATAGAGATCATCAATATCCCTTGATTTCAGTAATCTCTACCGAAGTGATCTCTTGTCCAAATTTGGAAAGTTAGTTGTTTGGGAGTGTAAAATGCCTAGCTTTCAGTGTTCTAAATAGAACACCTATTTTTGAGAGTTCCACATGTGGCGATTTCGGCCTTCCACGTTAGTAACGTTCCTTAATTGGTAGAGTTTGAATTTTGAATTGTTACCATTCTAAGAGGTCTATCAATCTTAATTAAGGCCTAATCAAGCCTTAATTAGCCATTAATTGATGGTTATCCACTCTAAGAAGGTAGGTTACGTCGGAAGGATGTTGAATGCCTGATTTCTGACGTTCTACATAAAACGGCTTCTTTTGGGTGTTCAATAGCTTAAAGATGGAAATTCCTTACTAAAGCTTTCTTTTCTGTAAGCCTTACCATTCAGAGACTTTCCACTCACTTATAAATAGGTGGGTACTCCTCCTAGCCAGGGGACACAGAGAGATTATCCGAAAAGAGGGAAATTATTGTGGAACATCTAGAAATTATCCTAAGAGAGAAAGAAGAAAAGATTCTGATCATTAGTCTTCTACAAGTCCTAGCTCCGATTACGTCACATCGACACTTTGTATTCTATAAGGGGGTTATGTCTTTTTAATATTTTCACACAACTTTTCATTTTCATCATCATAGTTAGGCATTTCATAATTTGTTGCAACTAGGGGGATAAAAACCCTTGGGTAAGTGTCTTCTCTTTTTACTCTTCATGATGATTTGGACCTGTTTAGAGTTGTTTACTACACCTGTAGACACCTCGATTTTACAGTCACTAAGTAGCAGGCTCCTTTAGAAAGATACTCAGGTTGCAACCACCAACTAAACCCTAACTACACCTAAACCATAGCTCCACACAAGCCCATTTTGGCCCACACAAGCCAACTCTGACCTAATTTAAGCAAAACCCAAAATTAAAAATCAAATGAAACTCACTTAAATCATCAGAAATCCAAATTAATTAAGTAAAAATCCTAATTAAAACCAAAACCAAATAAAATCTACGCAAACCATTTAAAATCCAAAATTAATCAAGTGAAAACCCTAATTAAAACCAAAATCAAATAAAATCCATTTAAACCATTTAAAATCCAAATTAATCATGTAAAAATCCAAATTAAAACCAAAAAACAAATAAAATCCATTTAAATCATTTAAAATCCAAATTAATCAAGTGAAAATCCTAACTAAAATAAAATACAAGTAAACCACTTAAAACTCAAATTAATTCAGCAAAAACACTAATTAAATCCCTAATCAAGTAAAACTCAATAAAATCCATTGAAAATTAAATCTAATTAAATCAAAACCCTAATCCAAACAAAAATCAAGCAAAAAACCAATTAAATCAAAATCTAAATCAAATCCCTAATAAAAACCAATTAAATCAAAATTTGAACAAAATCCCTAATTAAATCTAAATTTAAAATTAATCATATCCAAAACCTAAATAAATTAACCAAATCCATTTAAACCAATTTTAACTTAATTAAAACCATAAAACCTAAAATAACCAAACCCAAAAACCCTAATTCAAATCACTTAATTAAATTATGAAACCCAAAACCTTAAAAATTACAAAAACTTAATTTAGATCACAAAACCTAATCAAAAACCCTAGTCATAAATTCCAAACCTTAAAACCATAGAAAACCTAAAATTAAAACCCAAAACCCTAATTCTTAAAACCTAAAACAAAATCCCTAAACCCTAATCACAAAAACGCCCTAAAAAAATAATTAAAACCACTTGATTAAACATAAAACAATAAAAATAAAAACCTTAAGTAAAACCATAAAAATCCCCTAAAACTAAAACCCAAAAATCCCTTAAAAACCTAAAAACAAAAAAAAACCTAAAATCCCTAAACCAAAAACCCACTCGTAGGCTCAAAACCTAGCCCATTACATCATCCATTTTCATCAATCAAAAACTTTGGCAGGCTAGAAAAATGATTCCGTCCACCCTATCTCCGGCGACCCAGCAAACTCCGATGCTATCGCCAGTGATATCCCGAGATCCCCAGAGCATATCTCTTGACCCCTGTGATCTCCGGCTAGCCCTCTTCCAGATCCAACGGCGCTCAGCTATTGGAGAGAGGATGGACGGCATGGCAGAGCTTCACCGGCGTATAAAACACCTCACCGTCGACTGAGACGAGGACGACTCGTCAAACCCAGCGAAAGAAAACTCCTTGAGCCCTAGAGAAACCCTGCAATTCCCTCCACATTCAGAGCTCCTCCTCCAGCCTTTTACAACCCTAGAAGCCTCAACTACCGTTGCTGGAGTAATCGTCCAGAGGAGCGTCGCTGTCACTCACCGGAAAAGACAGAGGCTCCACTCAGGTAACCTTTTTTTTTCTTTGGCTTCGAATCATTGTCCTTTAGCTCCATCAAGCCCATTCAAAGCCCCCTAGATCGAGTCTTAGTGGAGATACGCTTCCTACATGCCATCGTCTCCATCTCCAGTGGTGGGTTCACCACAACTAACGAGGCCAGTGGCCTCCTTGGTCGATGTAAGGCCCCTGGGGCCTCTCCTCTCTCTTCCTCCTCCTCCTCCCTAAGCTTCTATCATCCAGGAAGGGATTCCTTTAGCCTCTTGTGCCTGAGGGCACCACTGCAGCCTGTCGACGGTCAACCCTTGCCGTGGAATCCATTAGAGCCCTCTAGACACTCCCACCTCACATCACCACATCAGGAAGCTCTGCTGGTGATCTTCGAAGAGGAGATTTTAGTTTAGGTCTTGTAGTTCTAGGAGTTTACATTTAGGTCTTTAGATTGTTACTTTTAGGTCCTATTTTCTTGTGTTTAAACCCCTGTAGTTTTAAAAAACTTTTATTTCTTTTGTTATTTTCTATAAAAATTGCATATGGCCCCTACATGTTTTATTTTCTTCATGACTAGTGCATTAATATTTATTTTATCACACTTAAGCCCCTGGAATCATGTTTTCTTTGCAACTAAGTCCTAAAAATTTGCATCATGCCCTCAAAATTTTTTAAAATGAATTTTCTTTGTGAAACTTGCATTCTGAACCCTAATAGACTTTTAATAACACTGATCATCATAAAAGTCTAATTTTGATCACATTTAAACCCTAAAACTTTGCAAGGAAGCCCTTGAATTCATGAAATACATATATTGTTTATGGTTTTAATATTTTAATACACATATCTGGCATTTTTCATCTTTTTTTCACATGTGCATTCATAATTTTGAATTTGAATATAGTTTTTATTTAAAAATCACATTTGCAATGTAAAATGATCTTTGATTTCATATTTTGGTCACATTTGCACAACTTATGTATATTTCGCACATCAAACCCTAAACTTTCATAAAATTAGCAAAACACAATTTTCATACATCTCCCACCTTAATGCCACATTTATCTGTTAATCCATGATCTGAGCTTTAGCATGAAAGTTTTTGGATATTTTTCAATCATGATTGCCATCTTTTTGTGGGTTTAGCATTTTAGCCCCTAGATTTCTTCAAATTGCAAATATGTGATTTTACAACATCCACTTTCCATCAAAATTTATTTTCACCTTGATTCATGTGATAGTCTTTTGTTCTCTAATTTTTGTGAAGTTTTGAAGTGGATTTGCTATTCCTTTGTTAATTTTGCACTTTGGTCCTTGCACTTGTCCTTTACCATGTGTTACATTATTTTCTTGTATTTAATACCATATTTCCATCAAGTTTTCTTGTGAATAACATTTTCTTTGCATTTTATATACATTATGCATACATTAGACCATGCATCATGCACATGCACACATTTATCCCATTTGACGATGGAAATTACCAAATTACCCTCGTGCCATCAATTCATGCACATGCATGTTAGTTTTTGCACAGAGTTATGTCTAAATCATTCCTCGGCATCCTCTACACATTTAGGTATAGTTTCACGCATTTTACATAGTTTTCATTACGCCTGCATCATTCCATCCTTTTTGAGTAAGCCTACATTCTATATGGTTTTCCGTAGATTTTTCCTTATCCTGTTTTCGAATTCTTTCGCTTGATATTTGATTTGATTCCTCTTATTCCACATTTTTGGATTTTTTTTTTATTTGATTTGTATTTCATTGCTCGAGGGCATACATTAATTGACCTAAAGGCCCACATTGGCCCAATTGCAGATTATTTTCCCTATTTTTGATTTTTACAACATTTTCCCTGATCCCGATGATTCGAGTTGACCCCAATTTTGATCCTTTTTATTTTGGTTTGGTTTTCCAGAGCATTCTTTTCAGAAACAACATCATTTCATGTGTTTTTCTTCATATGTCACCATTTTGTCATTTTGCGTAGGCTTCCTCACAAATTTTCTATTTTGATTTCTGTGATGTTTTCTATGATTCTGATGATTTGGGTCGATCGCATTTTTGATTCTCTTGATGTCGATATGGTTTCCTAGATCATTTTCTTCAAAAACATCGTCATTTCATGTGATTTCCTTTGTCGTTCCATGTTTCGTTATTCTATCATTTCGTGTGGTTTTCTTAGTAATTTTTGCTTGTCCTGCACATCCATCTAATCACAACTTTACATTCATATTAGCAAGATTAGAGTACAACCTAGGCTTAGTAAGCATTCATTCAACCTTTAGCAAGTGAATCAGATTAGAAAGACTGAGTATCTCGAGCACACGGGGGTGTCTAACACCTTCCTCATGCATAATAGGAATCCTTACCCATTCCCTGGTTCGAAGACATTTGGCCTTTTCATTTGCATCTCATGCATTCATCATTTTGTGGTTCGTTTGTGGTTTTCCTCGTCTTTCCCATAAATGGTGACTCCGATTTTTGTCTTATCTTATCTTACGCCTTCACCATCCTAGCATGCTTGTGGCCTCCTCCCTCTGATGTGACTCCACGCCAGATTCCTGAGTGGGCATGGTCACAACACCTTACTAATCCATGTGATTTTTGACTTTGTTTCGCAAGAGAAAGACAAAGAAGAAGATGCTCACCAACATGGGAACCTTTAGGCAACATTGTCACTGTTCCCAAAGTAGTTGACCCACAACATCCACATCTCCCTAGGTATCTCGAGGGCCAGTGAAAGTGAACCGAGAGTGGTGATCACACTATCTTCATCCTACGTTAAGGGGAGTCAGACACAAAAAAGAAAGGGACATGAGCAAAGTGGTGAAAGGTGTGAAAATCCTAGAGTGACATCCCACTTCCCCCAAAATCTTGTATCCACAAGCTGGGGATCAAGGTGAGACGGCTAAAAGTGCCCCCATGCTAGGTGTGCAATCCCTCTTCTTTCTTCTTCTTTTCTTTACCTTTGTGATTTCAATTTTCTTTTCGTGGAATTTCAAAATCGTGGCCAAATTCCTCAATGTGTTGAGGCACCATGAGCTACTAATTACTTTGCCTTTCGCACACTTAGAATTGCATGCAATCACCCCTCCTTTAGTTTATGATTCTCAGGAGTAGGGGTGGTTGACTAAAAAAGGCTAGTTTTCCTTGAAAATTCCTACCCGAACGTTAAACGCCTTCATCGGGGTGTTCAACATTGAATGCTCCAACTCTAGCATTCAATAGTTCTAGACAGAATACTATTTTGTTTTCAAAATTTCTTTCTATTTTCTTTTCATAACTAACCTAAAAGCTAAGGTGTGAGGTGATTAGCTCTACCATAGGGACCGAACCCTTAAGCTTTAGGTGCTTTTCAAAAAAGAACACATCAAAAAAATTGATTTCTGTGTGACTTGATTTGGCCCTCGCGAGAACTATTCTTTTGAGTCTATCATGGGTTATGCAAAAAACCACTTAAGTCTTGAGCACTCCTATTGCAAAAGAATTTAGGAAAGTTGTTTGTATTGTCATTTGTTTTTGCAAAAATCACTCTTTCCTCTCTTGATTTTTGTAAAAATAAATTAGAATCCAATGTTAAGAATTGTATTCTCCCTCCCTCCTTCTGTGGTTTGTTTGTTTGATATGCAAGTGACCCAACTAATCCTAATTATGCCACACTCTGCCTCTACAGGGTAGGGATCTAAGTGTGCTCAGGCTCCCCTAAAGAACCATAGGAGTTGAGGTAAGGAGGTAGTACCCAAAAGAAAAATTTTGACTATTGTGTGAGAAGCCATATATTACCACCAAAAGAGGTCATACCCAAACCTAGGCACCTAGAGAGCAGTACAGGTGTAAAACACTAAATCAAAGAGAAAACGATAAAAATTAGACCCTTAATCACTATTTGGAATGTGTTTCTATGCAACTACCTGAAATAGGGTGTTGAATATCGAAAAATAGTAATTCTACATTAAACGACAGAAACTAGCATTTAACACATTGGGTGATTTCTATGTGTTTTATGGTAAATGATAAGTGACACAAGGACAGTATTTGACCAAAATAGATAAGCTAGTAATTTGTAATTACAATTTTCTTTTAGAGACTTCTATTGACCAACAAACCTTTCGTAATCCTTGTAATCCTTTCTAAAATAAGAGAAAAAAGAAGAGAAAAAAGGAAAAAGGAAAGAAGAAAAAAAAATAGAAAAAAAGAGAGGAAAAAAGGAAAGTGGAAAAGAGAATGGAAAAGAAAATCAAAGTCTAGACAGTTGAAAGCCTATTGTGAGGCATATTATATTGAATGATGCTTTTGCTAGTGTTTTACATTGAACACCCAATTTGAAGCTGTAGACACCCCAATTTTGAGCTCATTTGGCAGCAGGCTCCTCCGGTTGATGCTCTGGTCGCAACCACCAAAACCCTAGCTCACATAAGCCCAATTAGGTTCACACTAGCCCACATGACCTAATAAAACACTAAAACGTAGTAAAA
>JAMKQA010070394.1:0-12019 GCA_024699735.1 Posidonia australis | reverse complement strand
CCCCCCCCCCCCCCCCCCCCCCCCCCCCCCCCCCTAGCACCCTTATGCGCTTGAGGAACTCAGTCTATCTAGGTTTCCTACTTGCTAATGGTCTATTATGTGTATGTTTGCCTATTCTAAGTGCACATGCTAAATATGACTGGAAAACATGCCAAATCATAGAAATGAAGAAGGAAAAAAGAAAAAATGATAATTCGAGGGACAAATGTAGGCATTGATAATGCCACTTTCCTATATGCCCGTGGGCGATGAGGAAAATCGAGAATACTCGGAAAACGTCTCGCAAATCAGTGGAAATTTGAATAAATCCAAGAAAATTAAATTGGGAAAAATAATCCTCATTCGAGACAATGTTGGCATTGTTAAGCCTGTTAATGTACGCCCTCGGGCGATGGAAAAGCCAAATCAAATCAAAATCGTAAAAGTCGAAAGAAATCCGAGACACAATGTGAAAATTGAGTTTGAAACAAGTCAGAAGTGTGTGCATAATGCAAGAAGGAAGACATGAGAAAATATGCATGAAAAATAACAACAAAATGTACAAAATGCAAATGCAAGTGTAAAAATGTAAATTCTAGGGACTTTTGTGCAAAATTCCCAAATTCTGAATGAAAAAGTGAAATTCTAAGGCTAAATCATCAAAAATACATAGGAAAACACATTTTATGTAATTTTGAAGAAATCTAGGGTTAAATGTGCAAAATTGTGCATTTTTAGTCAAATTCAAGATTCCTAGGGTTCAATATGCAATTATGCCAATAAAACATGTGTTTAATGCAATTCTGTAGAAATTCAGGGTTAAGTCTGCAAGAAAAAGAGTCCATGTTTGAAAACAAAAAGTTCCAAGGACTACTGTGTAATTTCTCCCTAGAAAATATGCATTTAGTGAGGAATCAGTAAAGTTCAGGGACTTAAACATAATTTTGAACACATTTGAATATATATTTAAATTTCCAGGGTTTGATTTGTAATTTTGATAGGAAAAACATGCATTCAGAGCAGTTTTGGTAAAGCTCAGTGTTTCCTATGCAAAAATGCTGGACTTAAATGTACGAAAAGAAACTCAGAGGGTTTATGTCAAATTATAAAGCATGAAAGACATTAACAAGAATATACAAGGGGTACATTGCAATATTTCAGAACAAATATTATTAAAACGATTTAAAATCTATTGCAAGGACCTAAATGCAAGAAAAAGGACCTATTTGTAAGGAAAGAGGGACCTCAGTGCAATAAAAGAAAAGCTTAGAAGTTTATTATAAGAAAACTTTACTTTTATCTTTTATTTAAAAAAGAAGAAACGACCATCGCTGACGACGGAGATCCGCCATCGACGACCGCCTGGGATGCTCCTCCGGGGCATGTCGATGCCTGATCGCTCATTAGGCTCCACCAGGAGAGGAGGAGTGGAAGAGATCCAATGGTTTGGATCTTGGCTTCGACGGCTGGAGTTGGCCACCCACCTTCCTTGTCATCGATGCGACTCCAGCGACGACGTCGAGGAAGAAGGTGACTCCAGAGGCTCTTGTGCAGCGGTTCAAGGTTGCTGGAAGCTTGGAGGCGACGAGTGGAACATTTCTCCTCTTCCAGAAGCAAGAATAACACCGCTCCTCGTTCCCCGAACCTCGCTCGCCATCGACCCAATCCAACTCCGGCGAGCTTGACTGTGGAGGGCGTTCAAGGCACCAAACGGAGCTTTGGTTGCTCCAGAGTTCTGGGGAAGCACCGAGTATCGTTCCTCAGGGATTGGTGCGTTGTTGTGAGGCACGGAGCTCCGTAACATCAATCACTATTCACCTTCTTCCCCAACGACGACGAGAAGTCACGATTTCGACGAGCTTCCACTGGTGATTTCCTCAGCGATTGAAGCAGAGTTCCGATGGGTGGAGAAGCAAGAGGAGGTTCGTGGGAGGAAGATCGAGCTGAATGGGGCACGAATCGAACACTGGATTCATGCCTCCACCCCTGTCGTTGGAGAACGACACCGGTGAGGCCTGAAAGCTTGATTCCAGCGAAGGAAACCCCCTGGCTCTGCTGGAATCGCTCGAGGAAGGAAGAGGGAGATCTAGGAAGCTACTTTGGAAGGAAATTGAGGTCAATGGAGAGCATACCTCAGTGGACAGTAGTTAGGGCCATCGGAGATGGCTTGAAACTCAGATTTTTCTCCTCCCCGAGCTTCGTCCTTGCTCCTAGACTTCTCTAGTTGAGAGGAAAAAGTTTTGGGGGCTCTCCTCTCCAATTTTCCAACCTCCCTTTCTCACTTGTAAATGGGGGTTATTTATAGGCTTGCCATGGTTGTTATGGGTTATTGTGGTTAGAGGTTGTTGGAAGTTGTTACACGTTATTATAATGAAGGTGGGAAGTAGTTAGGGTTTGTTTAGGTGGTTAGAGGTTGTTATAGGTGGTTATGATGGATGTGGGAAGTGGTTAGGTTGTTAGGTGGTTAGAGGTTGTTATAGGTAGTTATGATGAAGGTGGGAAGTGGTTAGGTTGCTAGGGTTTGGAATTAGGGTTTGCTGTTTGACTTATGGTTTAGGGTTTGACCTAGGATTTAGGGTTTTTTAAGGTTGGTTGTTTAGATTAGGGTTTAACCTAGGGTTTAGGGTTTGGATTAGGGTTTGAGTTTGGTTTAAGGTTTTGGGTTTGACTTAGGGTTTGACCTAGGGTTTAGGGTTTAACCTAGGGTTTAGGGTTTTTTAGGGTTTGTGGTTTGGATTAGGGTTTAACCTAGGGTTTAGGGTTTAGATTAGGGTTTAAAGCTAATTTTAGGATTTTGAGTTAGGTTTTTGAATTTTATTTAGGTTAGTTTTAGAGTTTAAGGTCCCACTGCTAGCATATGGGGTGTCTACAGCTGCATTAGAACACACCTTAATCCAACACCACTGGCATCATTATACACATTGAAGCCATCACTTCTAGAAGGTAAAGTCAACATGGAGGTAGAACCAGACGAGACTTCAACTCCTAAAAGCATGCCTTACAATTCTAGTCCCAACAAATGAGTCCCAATAGAATGGAACTCCCTTCTTGGTCAACTCTGTTAGAGGTGCGGTTATGGAAGAGAAATCCGTAATAAACCTCCTATAGTAGCCTACCAGACCTAAGAAACTTATGATCTCCATCACATTCTTAGGTCGCTTCCAATCACTCACCGCCTCCACTTTGGTAGGGTCAACTCTGATGCCTTCTCCTGAATCAAATGGCCAAGGAACATAATTTTACTCAGCTAGAACTCACATTTGGAGAATTTGGCATACAGTTGATGTTGCCTCAGAATATCCAAAACTACCCTCAAGTGTAAGGCTTGACTCTCCACATTAGGGGAGTAGACCAACACGTCACCAGCAAAAACCATCACGAATTGGTCCAGAAAGGGGATGAAAATCCTATTCATCAGATCCATAAATGCAACCAGTGCATTGGTCAAGCCGAAGGACATGACCGTGAACTTGTAATGCACGTACCACGTCCAGAAGGCAGTCTTTTGAATGACTGAGTCTTGTATCCTCAACTGATGATACTCTGACCTTAGATCAATCTTTGAAAATGCTTAGGCAAACTGCAGCTGGTCGAACAAGTCATCAATGCAGGCTAGGAGATACTTGTTCTTCACCATGATTTGGTTTAGCATCCGATAATTTATGCACAGCCAGAGCGAACCATCCCTCTTGTAAACGAACAAGATAGACGCTCTCCACGGAGACACACTCGATCTGATAAACTCCTTGTCCAACAACTTCTGCAACTAGGTCTTAAGCTTTCGCAACTCCGCTGGCGTCATGCGATAGAGAGGCTTTAACACAACACTAAAATCGAGGAGTAGATCGATCGAGAACTCTACTTCCCTATGAGATGGCATACCAAGCAAATTGTCAGGGAAAACAACGAGATATTCACACACCATAGAGATGTTATAAAGCCCTAACTTAGAAGAAGTGGAGGTAACTATACTAGCTAGGTACCTCAAGCAATCCTTGGCCAAGGACTTATAAGCCTTCATAGCTGAAATGACAAGCTTAGGCTCACCCCGACACCCACCTTGTACAAAGAAGGATCTACCATTACGAGACCCAAAATAAACTCTCCTTTGAGCACAGTCGACCAAAGCAGACTACTGCACCAACCAGTCCATGCCAAGTATCACATCATACTCCTGCATGTCCATCATGATCAGGTTGGCGTCAAACTCACTGCTATTCAGCTTCAAGTCGACAAACCGTAGATACTTGCACACCAAACTGTGTTCCTGCAGCAGTGCTGCTACGTTGAGATGAAAGGCCAGCCTAGTCGATCTCTCTCCCAACTTTGCCGCAAAACACTTAGAAACAAAGGAAAAAGAGCTCCCTAAGTCAAACAATACCTTAGCCAACCGACTAGCCACAATAAAAGAACCTAGTGGCCATGCACAACAATAAAGCAACATCCATACACCAAACAGTTGTCCAGATTATAAAAGACAATACAATGATCATGTAGAGGGTTACACAACACCAACTAAACATCCTTACACTCTACCATGTCTCCTGAAGGTCCAGTGTTTAGAGCTGCAATGGTGAACACCTATCCCCTTGTTGGCTGTTGTGGTGCACTTTTGACCCTCTTAGGCGGTTTTGGACAGGATCTTTGGACATGTCTTGTCTTCCCACAATTGTAGCACACCACCGAGACTAGAGTTTTCCAAGGATAAGGACAGTTTGCAATAATGTGGCCCACCTAACCACAATCGAAACACTGATTCCCTCTGAGAGCACTGGATCATGTCTGACTGTAGTCGGCTCTACTACCAATAGAAAAGCTACGTAGACCTGAAGAGGTACCACCAGACTTCTCCTTCCGTTTCTTCCTAAGGCTACTCGAATTACTAGAACTTGGAGCACCAGATAAAGAGAACCGGGAAGTAAAAGAAGACTTACTCTTCCCTTTAGGACTACTTTCCAAGAGCTTCTTATGCTCCCCCTCAAAGTGACAGTGTAGACACCCCATATGCTTGTAGTGGGACCTTAAACTCTAAAACTAACCTAAATCAAATTTAAAATTCAAAAACCTAACTCAAAACCCTAATATTAGCTTTAAACCCAAATCCAAACCCTAAACCCTAGGTTAAACCCTAAACCAAACTCAAAACACTAATCCAAACCCTAAACCTTAGGTTAAATCCTAATCCAAATCCTAAACCCTAGGTTAAACCCTAAACCAAATTCAAAACCCTAATTCAAATCCTAAACCCTAGGATAAACCCTAATCCAAACCACAAACCTTAAAAAACCCTAAACCCTAGGTCAAACCCTAAGTCAAACCATAAAACCATAAGTCAAACCCCAAACCCAAATGTCAAACCCTAACAACCTAACTAACTTCTACTCCATCATAACTACTCTAACAAACTCATGTAACATACTAAACTCTCTAACTAACCACCACTCCCTCATAACTACCCTGACAAACTCATGTAACAAACTAAACTCTCTAACTAACCTTCACTCCCTCATAACTACTCTAACCAACTCATGTAACAAACTAAACTCTTTAACTAACCTTCACTCCCTCAAAACTACTCTAACAAACTCATGTAACAAACTAAACTCTCTAACTAACCTCCACTTCCTCATAACTACTTTAACAAATTCATATAACAACCTTAACAACGTAACTATGCAAATCTGTAAATAACCCCCATTCGCAAGTGAGAAAAGGAGGTGGGAAAATTTGAGAGGAGAGCCATCAAAGCCTTTTCCTCCCAACCAGAGAAACCAGAGGGTCCAGGAGCAGAGAGGAGGCTCGAGGAGGAGGAAAATCTGAGTTTCAAGCCATCTCCGGCGAGCTCTGGCAACCTTCGGTGAGCTTCGACGGCCAACTCCACTGCCAGACCAGGTATGCCCTCCACTGGCCTCAATTTACTTCAAAAATAGCTTCCTAGGTCTCCCTTTTTCTTCCCTAGTCGATTCCAATAGAGTCGGAGGCGTTCCTTGGCTGAAATCATGGCTTCAGGCGTCACCGGAGCTCTTCTTCGACGACAGAGGTGGGGGCACAAATCCAATGGTCGATTCGTGCCCTAGGGTGCTCAAACCTCTCCCCTTGGACCTCCTCTTGCTTCTCCACCTGTCGAAACTCCGCTTCAGTCGCTGTGGAAGGCACCAGTAGAAGATTGCCGGAGTCAGGCTCCGTCACCGTTGCCGGGGAAGACGATTGGTAAAGGGGCGCGATCGGGCGCCTCCAGCTCCTCCATGCCTTTCCAAGCCTCCAAAAACATTCCCTGACGTGCCCCCAGCATTCCAGAGCCATCAAAGCCAAGCCTCGCGCCTTGAAACACCTTTATAGTCAAGCTCACTGGAGTTGGATCGCGTCGACGGTAGGCTAGACCAGAGGATGAGAGGAGTGTCCCATTCTTGTAGCTTGAGCGGGGAAACTCATCCTCTCCATTCTCCAGAGCATCCTGAAGCCCTCTGGAACCACTGTCTTCCGCAGCGCCGTCGCCAAAGTCACATTGACGACGAGGGTGGTGGGGGGTCAACTCCAGTCGTCGAACCTTAGATCCAGACCATTGGATCTCCTCTCTTCCTTCTTCTCTAGCTTCTAGTAGGACCTGATGCACGATCAAGCATCAGGATGCCCCATGCCCTGTGGGGCATCCCAAGTAGTCGTCGACGGCGGAGTTCCGTTGTCGACGGCTGTCGTCTCTTTTTTCTAATAAAAAAATTAAAAATAAGTTTTCTTTGAATAAGTTTATTGCATTGAGGTCATTATTTTCTTACAAATGGTCATTATTCTTACATTTAGGTCCTTGCAACAGTTTTTTTAATCATTTAAATAATGCTTGTCTTGAAATATTGCAATGTGCCCCCTGAGCTTTCTTAATAATGTTTTCTATTCTTAAAAATTTGACATAAACCCTCTAAATTTCTTTTCATGCACTTAAGTACAGAAGTTTTGCATTTAAGACCCTGAGCATTGTTAAAATAGTTCTGAATGCTTTTTTTCAATCAAAATTTGCAAGATAAACCTTGAGAATTCAAATATTTGCTTAAATGTGACCTGAATTGCGTTTTAGCCCCTGAATTTTACTGATTTCTCACTGAATGCATGTTTTCTAGGGTAAATTTGCATGTTAGTCCCTCAACTTCCTGAATTTCAAACTTAAGACCATTTTCTTGCATATTTAACCCTGAATTTCTACAAAATCGCATTAAATACATGTTTTAATGGCAAAATTGCATATTGACTCCTAAGAATCTTTAATTTGACCAAAAATGTACAGTTTTGCACATTTGACCCCAGTTTTCTTCAAAATTACATAAAATGTGTTTTCCTATGTATTTTTGATGATTTGGCCTCAAAATTACAGCTTTCATTCAGAATTCGGGAATTTTTCACAAAAGCCCCCGGGAATCTACGTTTTTACACCCACATTTGCATTTTGTACATTTTGTTGCCATTTTTCATGCATATTTTCTTGTGCCTTCTTCCTTGCATCGTGTACGCATTTTTAACCCATTTTAAGCTTGGTTTTCCCATCGTTTCTTGGATTTCTTTCGACTTTCATGATTTTGATTTGATTTGGCTTTCCATTGCCTGAGGGTGTACATTAACAGGCTTAACAATGCCGACATTGTCCCAATTGAGGATTATTTTCCCCAATTTTATTTTCTCAGATTTATTCAAATTTCCGCTGATTTGCTTGACTCTTTCCGAGGGTTTCTCGATTTTCACGATTTTCCTCATCGTCCACGGGCATACAGTAAAGCGACATTCTCAATGCCTACATTTGTCCCTCGGATTATCTTTTTTTCCTTTTATTCATTTCTTCTCTTTGATTTGGCATGTTTTTGCAGTCACTTTAAGCATGTGCATTCAGAATAGGCAAGCATACACACAATAGACCATTGGTATGCAGGAAACCTAGAAAGACAGAGTTCCTCGGGCGCATGAGGGTGCCTAGCCCCTTCTCCATGCGTAACAGGAATCCTTACCCTTTCTCTGGCCTGCATTGATTTGTGCATTTCATCCATTAGGCACGGAGCATGCATATGTTTTCTTCACCTTGGTTTCTTTTGGATTTTTCCCTTTGTGATTGGTTTTCCTCGTCTTTCCATTAAAAGACTAGGTGGCGACTCCTTTCCTTATCTTTTCTTATCTTTCCTTGGTGTTTCCGAGTCTAGTCTTCTTCTCTGGATTCACCATCTTCGTCGTGACCGTATCGGGGTTCCTCGTGTGCTTCCACTCACCGTAAGGAGAGCCGTGCAGGGTTCCAACGGCATGGTCATAGGAACTGGCGACTCCGTTGGGGATAACCAGATTCTAGCTCTCATTTTGGTTTTCTTACTTGTCTTTGGTCTATATACTTTGTGCATGTTTGCTTGTACATATTTGACTGAACATGCCTTTTGTGCCTTTTTACACCATTACCATGCCACTACATATGCACATGACCTAATTCATGCTTTTTCTGTTGATACTCGCTTTTCTTCACTACTTGTGAGCACTACACTAGCACATGTCATATTCATGCCTTTTGCTTGATTAATTGACTATTTAGATGCCATGATTGTGTGTTTTCTTCCCATTTTTGTATTTACCATGATTAGGAGAGTAGAGACATGTTTGCCTCCCTATCTGGTTAAAATAAAACACACAAACTCAGATAAACAAATAATAATGCATAATTGGAGACAAATGCTCATAATTCCTCATGGTTTAATAAAACGCAAGTAAATGACACAAAAGCATATTGCAAGAATGATCATTTTGGAAAGCATGCATCTTCTCCTCTGAGTCCACCCATAGTTTGCGAAGGACAATTCTGGTAGCCCGTTCTATAGCTTTGGCTTAGGGCATGTTGCTAGTTTGTCCCCCCTTGTCTGGGGTCGTGTCGGTGCTAGTAGAGGGTACAACTCCATACTACTGTAGGAGACGAGGCCACCAACGCACCACCCGTTCACTGCCTGCGCTTCAGCCAGGATTTAGAACGGGAACCATTCTTTTCTGACCAGAGTCAAAACCTAAAACCCATGAGTGCGTCTCGTGTGGTCAACGCCATATGGGACATGCATGGTGAGAGAGTGCACTTTAGGACATTCATCCGCATTATGTGTCATTGCATACCACTTTAATAACTCGCATTTGTCTTTGCGTCGTTGTCAAGTTTTGATGCCTGTTTTCTCAGGTAGCTTGTTGCGAGGTCCTCAGCTAGGAGCTCGGGTGTCTCCGTCGCAGGGCGGCCTCCCGTGGTTATTTTCTCTTGCTTTTCCGAGCTATTAGTCACTTTTTGACTGTAGCTCATCTTAGAGCTCGTGCGCTTGCCTTTTTCCATAGCTCCATTTATTTCGATTGCGGTTAGCCATTACCCCGCAGACCCGTAAGCCTCCGGTTATTATTTTGAAGGGGGATCCACATTCAGATCCTCCTTCTCTCACTTTGACTGCTTTTTCTTCCCTCTGTGCATCTCGATTTGGGAATCATGGAGGATCTCTATCTCCTCTTCCGGGATAGTGGCGAACATAAGCCGATCTAGGGCCCATCACTAATTCGACTGCAGTGACAACCACGTGGGTCCCAGAAGTTTTGCTAGCTGCACCCTATCTCTCAAGCCCTCTTGTTTAAGGAGGTCAACCAGTTGCGGTTTATTCTATTTTGGTGGCCATTCCTGTTCTGCTCTTGCCTTCTGACCTATCATTTGATGGGTCTTCGGCCACACAAGCTCAGTACTTGAGAGCTTTGGCTCGAGGGTTTGAGCACATGGCCCTTTCTCTTGATCATGTTGAGAGTCCTCCCTTTTCGACCTCTGAGGTTCCTGTGCAGACCACTATAGCATTGCAGGCTCACCCCTCCATATTATCGCCCATACCATCGCCCCAGCATCACACTGCTCTGATGAGGGGGGTGTTATCTCTACCTCCTGCACCATAACTGCATTTGTCACAGCATGCATCACAGTCACTTAGGAATCAACCCATTATTTGTGTGAGAGTACAGCATTTCTCGAGTCCGTCGCCCGGAGCTGTACTAGTGCCACAGCTGTTGCTCTCGCGCTCAACTCCACACACAGCACAGCATACTCAAAACCCACCTCAACATCAGGATCAGGTCCTGACATGTAGGCCGTCACTGCACACTAGGTGCACACCTCCCACTATCAAGCCAGTGCATCTCGTTGCATTGGCTCAGCGAGGACAGCAACCTAAGGTGAAACGAGGCTGCCGTGTTGAAAGCGACTACACTTGTCACACCCCAAATTTTCCACAATAATTTAAACAAATTAAATTACCGGAAAATTGAAGCTAAACAGTAAATATCAAACTACCAGGAACCTGTGTGTGCGACTAGGGGACTCCGATCTATATGCACAATGCTAAACCAGTCCCATGTCAGTACCTGCAAACCAAAACTACAAGGAAAACGCATGAGTGACCAAAGTCACCCAGTACGCACTCCACGAAAACCGCGGAAAACAAAACCATAATCTATTTTCCTTTTAAACTCATTCCGCAAATCATTTTCTCAAAACCTCATAAATCAGGCCCACACTAGCCAAAACCACAAACCAGGCTCTACTAACCCAAAGCCACAAGCAAAGGCCCTCAATGGCCAAAACCACACATAGTGAGTCGGGAAGCCCGACGTCAGGCAACCAAACTCGGGCCATACGCAGTCCACTGAGGAGCGACCCTAGCGTTCTGCACTGCCACGGTGACAGCCACCCTGTGTAGTAGCGTTCACCGTCTCATGATTCTCCTCTCTCAGGAGAACCCTCAAAAGCCAACCCCCCTAGGAAGGCTGTCCTGTCTCTCAGGACGCTACCAGCTACGGGGCACGTGTCCCACCCGCACTGGCCACCACAGGGTACGCCTCCTCACGGCGTCCTCCACACATAGTGCTGAGGAGGGAGTGTCATACCTCCACACCCGATGACACTCGAGCCTCAATACTCACAACAACAGCAGGAGTATCATACCTCCCCGTCATGCCACAAGACACCTCAACCCGTGGACCACAACCCTAGCCTTGAGACGACTATCAAGGAGTCTTGTACCCCCAAGACCCGACGCCCCTCAGCCATAGGTATCTCGGCCCCCCAACCTCAACCAAGGAGTCGTGCCCGATCACCCGAGAATGTCGTCACATTCTTTGGTCTCGACGACACGGTCCCACACTGTCTCGGCCTGCACATAAAACCAGGAAAACATTTTTCAAAACAGGCCAACTATTCCTTGAAATCCATTTCCAAACCATTTTCATATCATTTGAAAACTCTTCAAAAACCTCGGCAAAACGGCGCATCAGGTGTCCCAAGGGACCACCACTGACGGCCCACAATCCCATCTCATAGGGACAAAACACAACAATCCAAAAAGCCCTCGAAAAACACATTTCATAAACTCATTTGGGCCCAGAATCGGCATGCCGAAATCAAGTTCGGTATGCCGAAAACCCTTGGCTCGGTAGGTCGATCTAGATCGGTCGACCGAATTAGGTCAACGATAAACACTCAAGCCAAATTTGGTATACCGTCCAAAAATGGATGACTGAAACTCGGCCAGAGGACCTAAACTGACAGAAAAACGGTATGTTGAGCAGAATCGGTGTACCGAAATCCCCTAATTCGGTATGTCGTTGTAGACACCCCAATTTTGAGGTGACCCATGGATGAGCTTTCCAGTTGTTGTTTTGGATGTGGCTAACTCTTGAACCAACCCTAAAACTGTAGCAAGCCCGTAGCCCAACTAGAACTTCCGATAGGTAGGAGAGAGCACCTAGCTAGCACACTTACCTAGCACACCTAGCTAGCATACCTAGCAAGCACACCTAGCTAGCACACCTCCCTGGCACACCTAGTTAGCACACCTATCTGGCACACATAGCAGGCGCACATAGCAGGCGCACATCCCAGGCGCCCAACCATTTCGCAGGCTGCGAGCTGCTGGCTTTCCACCTCCCATGGCTGTTACCTCTAGCAACGAATATGCCATGGAATCTTCCAGGCTTTTCGTCTACGAGGCTCCTTGCATTCCTAGGAGTTACCCAT
>JAMKQA010070393.1:0-16498 GCA_024699735.1 Posidonia australis | reverse complement strand
ATTAGTGTTCCATTTCAAAACTCTTTCCACTTTTCGAAAACCATTTTCCATTCCATTCTTTTCGTTGCAGGACTCTATTTCCTTGCAACACTTGACCCTCCACTGGGGTCCCAACTCAAGCCATCAAAACCACATTTAAAACCATAAATTGGGTCTTATGCCCAAAACCACACAAAATCATCTTTTACATTCGTTTAAAGGGTCAAGGCCCAAAACCACACCCAAATCCATTTGTTTGTGGTTCCACATGCCTCCATGTTGTTACACAGGGCAAACATCATTCACATAAATCCACCACACTATTACAATCACTTAACATTCATTAAAATTCACAATTTAACCATTCAAATTCCGGGCAAAAACGGCATACCGAATTTTCAATTCGGTATATCAAAATTTCCTGTTTCGGTATGCCGAAACCCCCTGTTTCAGTCGACCATGAAATTTTGGTCTACCGAAAACCTAGGTCCTGGCCTAATCTGCTAGGATTTTGGCATACTGAATTTTTCGCAGACTAGGCACACCCCTGTTTCGGCAGTGAAAAATCGCTCCAAGTGGGAGTCCCGATTGGACCCCCCAAACATGTCTCATAAATTTCCATAAAATCCTGGGGTGTAGACCTTTGAGTCTACTTTAAAACCCCTCAAACCATACATGATTTCATCAATCACACAAATCATACGAAAATAACAAGGGGAAAGGGCTCAAGAACGGCTATTGTAGCCTTCAACCCCAAAATCACATTTTTCCCCCACACATGAATCCTAACCACATGATCTCTAAATTCTCATGCAATACATCACATTTCCATTCATTTCATGATTTTTCCACGATTTCTCATGCATTATCTTGATTTTCATGCAATTAACCTACTGTTAACGAAACGCTAAACGAAAGGAGGGGAAAGGATCGCGTACCTGACTCAGGCCTCTGGCGACCCTTACCACACTCCGACAAGCCTCGGCAACCTCCGGTGAACCTCCCCTGCTAGTGGAACACCACGAGTAGCTTGCACCACCTCCTCCCATCTTGCGTGCCCCTGCTCCCTTTCTTCTCTTCCTTTCCTTTCTCGTCGCGCTCTCCCTATGCCTCCCTCTCTTATTCCCGCCACCGCTCGCTTGGCACTGGCCACCCATCCCGTCGGATGAGATGGGGAGGCATCGGCCTCCGTCGCTGGTGGCATGGGTGGAAGAAGAGAAAGAAGAAGACGAAGAATGGGTGGAAGGGCGTGGCTCGTGAGAGAAAAGAAGGTGAAAAAGGAAGAAAAGAAAAGAGGAAAATGTGCATCCTCAAATCAGACTCCACATGGATCCCAAATCATAGGCAGATGCACAGAAAGCCAACCACAATCTCACACAACCAAGAAACATCAAGTTATCCATTAATAAACCATTTATACAATATTGTAAATAATTACATGGTCTACAATAAAAATGGATAATCAGGCCCAGATTTCACAGACATAGTCGATAACAGTTAGTAGAATTAGTTAACAAACTTGTTAGCTTAGTTGCGGTCGGCTACAGTTCGAAGAGTAGGATAACGAACTTGTCAACCGAGATGTAGTCAGTGATAGTTCACAGAGTAGAATAATGAACTTGTCAACTAAGATGCAGTCAGTAATAGTTCGCAAAGCTGGATAACCAACTCATCAACTGAGATATAGTTGGTAATAGTTCATAGAGCAGGATAACAATCTTGTAAACTGAGATACAGTTGGTGACAATGCGTAGAGCAGGATAACGAAGTTGTCAACAAAGATGCTCTCGATGATAGTTCGCAAAGTTGGTTGATGAACTTGTCAATGGAGATGTAGTTAATAACAGTTCATAGAGCTGGATAACAAACTTATCAACCCAGATGAGGTCGATAACAGCTCGTAGGGTTGGATAACAAAATTGACAATCGAGATGCAGTCGGTGATAGTTTATAGAGCAGGATAACAAACTTTTCAATTGAAATGCAGTTAGGGAAAGTTCATAGAGTTGGATAATGAACTTGTCAATCAAGATGCAGTCAATGATAGTTTACATAGAAGAATAACGAACTTGTCAACTGATATGCAGTCGACGACAGTTTGTAGAGTAGGATAACAAAGTCTGTGACAGTTCACAAAGTAGGATAAAGAAATTGTCGACGACTATTTGCAGGGTCTGGGTAAGGAGCTTGTCAATCGAGATGTAGTTGGTGATAGTTTGCAAGTGTGACATCTAGGCCTGATTATCCATTTTTAATTGTTAACAATGGAATTAATTGTAATATTATATAAAATGGTTTATTAATGGATAATCTATTGTTTCTTGGATGTATGAGAGTTGGGCTGGCTTTCTGTGCTCCTGTTTGTGATTTGGGACCAATACGAGATCCGGTTTGAAGATGCATAGTTGCCTCGATTTACGTGCCTGTCTATCTTCCTATTCTTTCCTTCTTTTTCTCTCTCCCTCACGAGCCACGCCATTCCACCCTTCCCGGCCTTCTTCTTCCTTTTCTCTCTCACACTCGTGCCACCAACGACAACGACCCGTGCCTCCTTGTCTCTTCCGACGGGATGGACGACCAGCACCATGGAAGAGGAGGGAGGCAGGAGTGGCAGGGGGGTTGGGGGCAAAAGGAAAACAATGAGAAGAGATAAGAGGAGGAGACAAAGGGGGTATGCGAGCTGGGAGAGAGGGGAGGGCCTGAGTGTTGGGTGCGTCCATTGGAGGCCGAGGATGGCCGGACCTTCGTCGAGGCAACGCCGAAGTGTGGTGGAGCTTGCCGATGTTGCGTGGGCCGTCAAAGGAGGTACGCGACCCCTCCTTTCATCTTGTGATCATGCTGGTGGAACCCTGCATGGCTCTCCTTACGGGTACGTGGAAGCAAATGAGGTGTCCCGATAAGGTCACGGCAAAGATGGTGAATCTGGAGAAGAAAACTAGACTCGGAAACACCAATGGAAGATAAGAAAGGATAAGGAAAGGAGTCGCTACCTAGTCTTTTAATGGAAAGACGAGGAAAACCAAACACAAAAGAAAACCAAGAAGAAAACAAGATGAAGAAAACATGTATGCTCCGTGTCAAAAGGATGAAATGCACAAATCAATGCAAGCTAAGAAAAAGGGTAAGAATTCTTGTTACGCATGGGGAAAGGTTTAGGCACCCCCATGGGCTCGAGGAACTCGGTCTTTCTAGGTTTCCTACTTGCTAAATCGTTTATTGGGTGTGTGCTTGTCTATTCTGAATGCGTATGCTAAAGATGACTGAAAAAAACATGCCAAATCAAATAGAAGAAGAGAATAAAAGGAAAAATGTAAATCGAGGGACAAATGTAAGCATTGAGAATGCCACTCTACTGTACACCTGTGGGCGATGAGGAAAATCGTGAAAATCAAGAAACTCTCGCAAAGCATCACGCAAATCTGCGGAAACTTGTAGAAATCCGAGAAAATCAAATTGGGGAAAATAATCCTCATTCGGGACAATGTCGACATTGTTAAGCGTGTTAATGTATGCCCTCGGGCGATGAAAAGCCAAATCAAGTCAAAAAATGCAAAAATCGGAAGAAATCCGGGAAACGATGAAAAAACCAAGCTTGAAATGAGCTAGAAATGCATGCACGATGCAAGGAAGAAAATACGAGAAAATATGCATGAAATAGTGCAACAAAATGTGCAAAATGTATGCAAGAGTGTAAAAAAGTGAATTCCAAGGGCTTTTGTGCAAAAAACCCAAATTCTGAATGAAAATTGAAATTCTATAGCTAAATCATCAAAAACACATTTCATGCAATTTTGAAGAAATCTAGGGTCAAATGTGCAAAATTGTGCATTTTTAGTCAAATTGAAGATTCCAAGGGGTCAAAATGCAATTTTGCCATTAAAACATGTATTTAACCTAGAAAAAGAATTCATGTTTGAAAATAGAAAGTTTCAAGGGCTGACATGTAAATTTACCTTAGAAAACATGCATTCAGTGTGAAATCTGTAAAATTCAGGGACTAAAATGCAATTTAAGTCACATTTGAAGAAATATTTTAATTTCCAAGGTTTAACTTGCAATTTTGATAGAGAAATATGCATTCAAAAGAATTTTAATGAAGCTCAGGGGTTTAAATGTAATTTAACTAGAGAAATATGCTTTTAGAGGTATTTTGTTGAAGCTCAGGGTTTTAACTACAATTTAACCAGAGAAATATGCTTTCAGAGGTATTTTAATGAAGTTCAGGGGTTTAACTGCAATTTAACCAGAGAAATATGCATTCAGAATTATTTTAATGAAACTCAGGGGTTTAAATGCAACTTTTGAGCATATGTAAGTGAATGTTTGAATATCTAGGGTTTAATTTGCAATTTTGACAGAGAAATATGCATTCATAACTATTTCAACAAAGTTCAGGTTTTTTTATGCAAAAATGCTGGTCTTTAATGCATGAAAAGAAACTCAGGGGTTTTTTTTTCAAACTTTTAAGCCTAAAAAACATTATTGAGAAAGCTCAGGGGGCATATTGCAATATTTTCAAATCAAACTTTATTCAAACGATTTAAAAAAATGCAAGGACCTGATTGTAAGGAAAATGGACCTACTTGTAAGAAAGGAAGGACCTATCTGTAAGAAAACAAAAGTTTCAGAAGTTATTTTAAAGGAAAACTTATTTTTTATTTCTTTTAAAAGAAAAAGAATCGACGACCGCCGCCGACGGAACTCTGTTGTCGACGATCGTCGGAGGGGCTCTCATAGGCTATCCCATGGCTTGATCTAAGATCAGACCTCACAGGGAGCAAGAAGAGGAGGAAAATGAAAGATTCAATGGTCTGGATCGAGGATCTAACGGCTGGGGTGGGCCTCCCACCTCTCTCGTCGTCGGGGTAGCTCCAGTGACGGCGCTGGAGAAGAAAGAGGCTTCAGAGGCTGCGACACGGTGATCCAGCCTCCAGGTTGCTTTGGGATGTTTAGAGGAGCATTTCCCCTCTTCCAGAATCAAGAATGGGACACTCCTCCCATCCTTGGGCCACGCTTGCCGTTGACGTGATCCAACTCTGGCGAGCTCGACTGTGGATGTGATCCAGGGCTCGTGGCTTGGCTTCGATTGCTCCGGAGTGTTGGGGCGTGTCATGGAGTGTTTCTGGATGCTCGAAGAGGCACAACGAGGCTGGAGGCGTGCGTCCCATCACTGCTTTCAGTCTTCTTCCCCGACGATGGCGAGACGTCACAACTCCGACGATCTTCCATTTGGAGCTTCCACAGCCACTGAAGTGGGTTTTGAGGTGGGAATTTGTTAAGGTGGTTGGAGTAAAGTGGGAAATGGTTAAGGTGGTTAAGAAGAGGTGGGAAGTGGTTAAGGTGGTTGGAGTGAAGTGGGAAGTGGTTAAGGTGGTTGGAAGTGATGTGAGAAGTGGTTATGGTTGTTGGAGTTTTACTTATGGTTTAGGGTTTGACTTATGGTTCAGAGTTTGACTTAGGGTTTGACCTGGGTTTATGGTTTGGATTTGGGTTCTGAATTTAATTTAGGTCTTAACCTAGGGTTTAAGGTTTGGATTAGGGTTTAACCTAGGTTTTAGGGTTTATTTGGGGTTTTATGGTTTTGTTTAGTTTTTTAGGGTTTTATGGTTTTGTTTTGTACTTTAGGGTTTTTCTAGGGTTTTTAGGGGTTTCTGGGATTTTCCTAGGGTTTTTAGGGTTTCCTAGGGTTTTGTTTTGTATTTTAGGGTTTTTCTAGGGTTTGTAGAGTTTTCCTAGGGTTTTTAGGACTTTCCTAGGGTTTTTAGGACTTTTTAGGGTTTGGTTAGAGTTTTGTTTGATTTTTAGGGTTTTGTGCATTTGCACGCATATTGGGGTGTCTGCACTTCCGATCCCTTATTTTTATTAAAATGATGAAAAATGCATGTATAATCGTAGAAAAATAGAGAAATTGAAGGGAATGAGTTGTAATGCATGAAAACCTAGATATCATGCGGTTAGGATTGAAATTTGTAGGAATATGCATGATTTTGGGATGAAGGCTATTGTAGCCGTTTTTGAGCTTCATCCCTTTGTGATTTTCGTGTGGATTGGGTTGTTGATGAAATCATGAATGGTTTATGTAGTTTTTAAGTTGACTCATGGGTCTACGCCCTATAATTTATTGATAATTTGTGATGAGTGTTTGGGGGGGGTCCGACGGAGGCTCTCACCTCTGGCGATTTCGTCGTCCAAAATAGGGAAATGGCCTGGTTGTGGGAGATTCGGTATGCCGAAATCCTGACAGATTAAGCCAGGATACATGGTTACGGTAGGCCGAAATCATCCGGTAGGCCGAAATCATCCTGTCGACCGAATCAGGGATTTTCGGTATACCAAAAATGATCAGTAGACCAAAAATGATCGGTATATCGAACCAGGGATTTTTGGTATACTGAACCTGAAATTCGGTCTGCCGATTTTGCCCTGGCCCTGATATATAAATAAATGAGATTATAAAATGAATAGAATGGGGTTTTAAATGGACAATAAGCATGTGTTAATGATGTTTTCTTCATGTAAATGACATGGAGGAATAAGAAACCCAAATGAGTAGATTTAGACATGGCTTTGGGGTTTTAGACCCTATAAATAAATAAAATGGTTGATTGTGGGATGTTTTGGGCATGAGACCCAATTGTGATTTTAAAACACATGGTTTCTCGTGAATTGAGTTGGGACTCTAGTGGAGGGTCAAGTATTTCATGCAAACAAATTCCTGCAATGAAAAAGAATGGAAATGGAAATGATTTTAAAAAGGAAAGCTTAAAGAATTTTGAAAATGAGACACTAATAATTTGTTAAGGAACCACGAGAGTTGGTGTCGACAATGTGGTGGGAGTATGAGGCCCCATTGAAACCAGTTGCCAGACACGACTGTGGTTGCCGAGCTTGAGATGGTGTAGGCTGAGCCTAGGTCGTTGAACCTAGTTGTTCGGGTCACCAAGCTCGTGACAGTGTAGGCTAAGCCTAGGTTATTGAACCTAGTTGTTCGGGTTATTGAATCTAGTTGTTCGGGTCACCGATGGAGTGTCAGTCAAAGACGTATCCCCGTGCATATATGAAAGAAATTGAGGTCGATTGGCTAGGGCAGTGGCGTCCCGCATGGGGAATTTCACTGTAGCAGTGTAGGGAGGTAGGGGAAATGATATCCTCGCCTACTACTTATGTGCCTGGTTACTCCTGATCAAGGTAACATCAGTAAAGAAAAGTGGAAATGAATAAGAAAAGAATGGAATTTTGAGAAATAAAAGGAATGTGGTTTGTCTGGGATTGGACTTATGAATGGTCCTAAAATCCTAGAATAAAACAAGAATTGTGTTTTAACCAGTTACCAGCCAATTTTTATGATTTTTGTTTTGTGGTCAAGTGACATTGTGTTTTAGGCTAGAACTAGTCAGAGATATGTGCTTTGAAAGTGGTTTTAGTCTTGGGACGAAATTCCAAGCAATAAAGAAGAAAGTTGATTGTTGAAGAGGAACATGGTTTTGGAAATGATTTCAAGAAATTTTAAAAGAAAAAAGAAAAGTGAGTTTTGAAAAGAGTATATCCTTGGGAATAGATTCCCAATTGATTTCAAAGGAAAGGACAAGGATGTTTTAAACTAGATCTTCAAAGAAAACTAAGTTTTATAAATTTAAAATTGAGTTTTTGGCTTTTCGCTATTTTTGTGTGTTTAGGGTGCGTATAGGGCGACTTAGATGTCACTCACGCGTGCTTGTTTGGTTTTTAAGTGTAGATTGTGTGCAATCGTGTTCCAGTGCCGGAGTCGGAGCTTCTAGTCGCACATTGTTTCCTAGAAGTGAGCCTTCGTTACAGTTATTTAATTTTACTGTAATTAGTGTAATTATACTTATGATACTATGATTTATGTAACGTGCCCGGGTTCGGGGCGTTATAACAAGATTGGGTAACAAACATGTCAACTGAGAAACAGTCGATGACAGTTCACAACACTGGATAATGAACTTGTCAACCAAGATGTAGTCTATGACTGTTCGCAAGACAAGAAAACAAATTTGTCAACCAAGACGCAAGTAGTGATAGTTTGCAGAGTTGGATAATGATGTTGCCAACCGAGATGTATTCGGTGACTATTCGTCGAGAAGGATAACAAACTTGTCAAAGGATATGTTGTTGGTGATAGTTTGCAAAGTAGGATAACGAACTTGTCAACCAAGATGTAGTCAGTGACAGTTCGCAAAGTAAGATAATGAACTTGCCAACTGAGAGTAGTGATAGTTCGCACAATTAGGATAACGAGCTTGTCAATCAAGATGCGGTTGGTGATAGTTCTCAAGACTTGGTAACGAACAAGTTAACCAAGGCACTGTCGGTGACAGTTCGCTGAGCTAGGTAATGAACTTGTTGTAGACACCCCTTATGCTTGCAGTTGGACCCTAAACCTAAACCCTAGCCTAAAACCCTTGACCTAGCCTAAACCCTAGTCCCAAAACCCTAGGCTTAGCAAACCCTAGTCTAAAACTCTAGATCTAGCCTATACCCTAGTCCCAAAACCTTAGGCTTAGCAAACCCTAGCCTAAAACTCTAAACCTAACCCTAAACATTAACTACTTCCCACTCCACCATAACAATCCTAACTACTTTCCAATCCACCATAACAACCCTAACCACTACCCACTCCACCATAACAACCTCTAACTACCCATAACAACCCACAACAAACTACCTAGCCATTGCAAGCCTATAAATATCCCCCATTTGCAAGAGAAAAAATGGGCAAACAAGAGAGAAAAAGCTTGAAAAATTAGGGAGGAGAGTAATCAAGGAGAATTTTTCCAACAAGAGCAACCAGAGGAAGCTCAGAGAGGACAAAAAACTGAGTTCAGACAGCTTCGACCATCTCTCCGGCGAGCTTGAGGACAAAAACAGAGTTCATATAGCTCCGACCATCTCTCCGGCGAGCTCCGGCAGTCTTTGGCGAGCTCCTCCACTGCCAGTTCAGGTAAGCCTCGATCCCAGTCCAATTTCTCTCAATTTCAGTTCCTTAGGACTTCCCCAATCTTCTTGAATTGATTCCAGTAGGGCTAGGTAGCTTCCTTGGCCGGAATCAGAGTTGTCATGGGTTGCTGGATGTGATTTTTCGGTGGGAGAGTTGGGGGCACGAATCTAGTGAGTGATTCGTGCCCTGGCGAGTATAGATAGGTTGATTTTCTTCCGTTCTTGCTCCTCCTCCACTATGGAAGCCTCTTCGTTCACCTGAGACGTCGTTGGAGAAGGGTCGTCGAATGTAGCCTCGCCGTTGTCGGAGAGGACGACCCCTAGAGGTGGTCGATCAGGTGCCTCACGCCTCGCCGTGCCTCACCGACCCTCAGGACACGTTCCCTTGCTCTCCCCCAGCACATCGGAATACACTAGACCTGGCATCGAAGCCCTATCATGTCCAGCAGTCGTCGTTGCTGGAATCGTCGCAGGGCTTGGTCGGGAGGGAAGCTCGCGCAACCATTCTTGCCTATGAGTGGTGGGATTTCTTCCTCTTAGCTCCGTCAACTCTCTCGGAGCCCTG
Source organism: Posidonia australis (assembly GCA_024699735.1). Taxonomy (NCBI): domain Eukaryota; kingdom Viridiplantae; phylum Streptophyta; class Magnoliopsida; order Alismatales; family Posidoniaceae; genus Posidonia; species Posidonia australis. The sequence goes on along the minus strand of JAMKQA010070393.1, from coordinate 6,996 downwards.
GAGCGTCGCACCGCATCCTCCAGTGACCCTTTCTTCCCAGTCATCGTCACTGGAGTCGCGACGTTGGTGAGTGAGGTGGGGAGAAGACTGGGGCTGCTCGTTGCCAGATCCAAGCCATTAGATCTTCTCCTTATCATTTCCTCTTGCTTACAGTAAGTTTGAATGCCCGATCAGGCATCAGGGAAGCCTTGAAAGGCAGTCCAAGTGGTCGTCGACAGCGAGGTTCCGTCGCCAGCGACTGTCATTCTTTTTTAGAAAAAAAAATAAAAGTTCTTTTTGAACAAACTTTTCTTCTTTTCTTTTCTTGCAACTAGGTCCTTTTATTTTAATAATGATTTGCTTTGTAAAATTGCAGTGTGACCCTTGAACATTTTTGTTGATGTTTTCCAAGCTTTAATTTTTGACATAAAGCCCTCTAATTTACTTTTCATTCATTTTAAGTCTATAATTTGCATAGAAAACCCTGAATTTCATTGAAATTATTCTGAATGCATGATTTTCTGGCATAATTGCAAATCTAACCTTGTAGATTCAATTTTTTACACAAATGTGCTCAAAATTGCATTTTAAACCCTGAACTTCACTGATTTTACACTGAATGTAAATTTTTAAGGCATATTTGCAAATCAGTCTTTAAAACTTCATATTTTCAACCACGAGTCCATTATTTTGCACTTTTGACCTTGAATTTCTTCCAAATTACATTGAGCACATGTTTTGCCGGCAAAATTGCAGATTGAACCCTAGGAATCTTGAATTTATAAAAAATGCATAGTTTTGAGCATTTAACCCCCAACTTCTTTAAAGTTGCATAAAATGTGTTTTCTTAAACATTTTAGCTGACTGAACCCTGGAATCTTAGCCTTTACTTAGAACATGATTTTTGCAAAAAGGCCCCTAGAAATTTACATATTTCACACATGCTTTCTTTTCGTACATTTTGTTACCCTTTTTCATGCTTATATCCTCATGCACTCTTTCTTGTACACATTTCCAACTTATTTCAAGCATGGTTTTTCACGTTATTTCCTGATTTCTTTTGATTTTCACGATGTTGATTTGATTTAGATTTCCATCGCCCAAGAACGTACATTAACAGGCTTGACAATGCCGACATTGACCCGAATGAGGATTATTTTCACTCATTTGATTTCTCGGATTTCTTCAAGTTTCCGTAGATTTGTGTGATGCTTTTCGAGTATTTTCGATTTTCACAATTTTCCTCATCGCGCAAGGGCATACAGTAAAGTGACATTTTCAATGCCTACATTGTCCCTTGGATTATTTTCCTTATTATTTCTTTTCTTTCTGATTTGGCATGCTTCTTCATTCATCTTAGGCATGTGCATTCAGAGTAGACAAGCATACACACAATAGACCATTAGTAAGGAGGAAACCTAGAATGACCGAATTCTTCGAGCGCATGGGGGTGCCTAACACCTTTCCCATGCGTAACAAGAATCCTTACCCTTTCTTTGACTCACATTGATTTGTGCACTATATCCATTAGGCAGAGAGCATACATGTGTTTTCTTTGCCTTGATTTCTTTAGGTTTTCCTTTGTGTTTGGTTTTCCTCGTCTTTCCATTAAAAGACTAGGTGGCGACTCCTTTTCCTTAACCTTGTCATATCCGTCCTTAGTGTTTCTGAGTCTAGTCTCCTTCTTCGGATTCACCATCTTCGTCATGACCATATCAGGACTCCTTGCGTGTTTTCACGCACCTTGGAGAGTCGTGTAGGGTTCCATCGGCATGGTCACAGGAACTGGCGACTCCGCTGGGGATAACCAGATTCTGGCTTTCGTTTAGGTTTCTTGCTTGTCTTTGGTTTGTACACTTTGTGTTATTTGGTTGCACATATTTGACTGTACTTGCTTTTTTACACTATTGCTATGCTACACAAATGCATGGGTAGGCTGGTCATCATGTCACGACACCAGGTGACGAGATGATAGATTCGGAGGAGCATATAGGTGCTATAGATACAGCATACGCAAGACTCACCCCAGCTGCACAATCAATGTCAACAACAACCCCAGATGCACTTCTCACCCAGATGAATGACTTGGAGAGAGCATTACGACAAGTGCAGGGCGGGGATCACCAGTCTTACACCTTCCGATACCTCTACTACTTTCCAAAGGCTGTACTCCCTCTAAACTTTCACATCCCAGAGCTTGAAAAGTACAGTGGGAAAGGCTGCCCAATCTCACATCTTAGTGCGTATTGCGGTGATCTTGCTTAGTTGTAGGCTGATGAGAGATTGCTTATTCGCCTTTTCCAGAAGAGCCTCGCAGGTTTGGCTTTAAAGTGGTTCACATCTCTAGATATGACCACCATTAAGACCTGGAATGACCTTAGCTAGGCTTTTCTGGAGCAGTATTCATTCAATCTTGACATTGTCCCAAAGCGCGAGGACCTAGTCATAATAAAGCAGAAGCCCCACGAGCTGTTCGGGGAGTACGTCAGGCGTTGGCGAGCCCTCATTTCACAGGTTCATGATAGACCTTCTGACGAATAATCTATCGAGATAATAATCCGAGGGGCACAGCCAGCCACCGGCGCCCTGCTGAGCATTCAGCCTGTTTCCACTTTTGCATCCTTGATCAAAGCTGGCACCCGTGTCAAGAGCTCACTGTATAGCGGAAGCTTTCCTGCATTAGCGGCATTCGCCACGCAACCATGGCTTTAGGTGGAACTAGCAACAATAATGGCAGCAGCGATAGATCCAACACTGGGTATGCATGAAAGAAGGACACTGCCAAGAATGTCATGGCATATGTAGGAGCTCCTGTTATGCTAGTTAGTGTGGTGGGCTCGCTAGCACAGAGTCAGTAGTATATACCCCTGCACCTAGGGCACTACACACATCATAAATCACCACCACCATTGAGCTAGTCTATCGATCCGCACCAGCAAGGCAAGGGCACAACCTAGGACTGAGACAACCTCAACAACCTGAGAGGGATTACACTCCTCTGGTTAAGCCATTGAGTGTCGTGTTTCCTAAGGTTGCGTCACTTTTGAGTCTCCTGAAAGTTCGTCCACCACCGAACTCACTTCTGTGCTGGTTTAAAGTTGATTTATACTGCAGTTATCATAGAGCCACGGGGCACTCTACGGATAACTACTTTACACTCTGAGTTGCAATTCAATACTTGATTGACCAAAATGTTATCGTTATCAACACACATAAGGTAGAGTCTATGCTCGTTGAACCAACACCCCATTGCTCTGCATCAACACATAGCAGAACCGACCTTTGCTTGAGCACACACTTGGAACTTCAGGAGTTCAACTTCTTTCTTTTGATGAGGCTGCACCTCCACAGCTTGACCCTTCCCTTCTCATTCATGACATCTTAGATCCTTTTCCTTATCAGCTTAGCTGATCTTTTATTGAAGCTTCCAGTTCTACAATCAATATGATCCAGCTAACTGCCAGACCGAGGCACACAGTTGCAAAACCTGCCATGCAATCCACTCCATCATCAGTCAGTTTGCTAGCCAAGCCAAGACATGACTTGATCCGTCAAACACCAATACGCACTTCACCAGCTTTGGTCCCAGTGGAATTGAAGGCCTGTGCTCCTGTAGTCATTAAACTAACATAGGATACTCACCATATGCCTTACAGCTACGCCACAGAAATGTGTGCTATGGTAATGCAGTCTGGACAGGTGTACAAGGCCTCAGTTCCTGCAAACAAGTGCAACCAGCCAACAACTCTATCTTCCCAACCAAGAAGCCATATTCCTAATCATATCCCTGAAGAAGTACTCCCAAGAATTAACCCCACCACTACCAAGATGGACCCACCTGTAGCTGACATCACGGCCCAGTTAAAGGAAGTTAACGCAGACATTTCCATTTGGGACCTAATTCATACGTCAGTTGAACATTGGGAGGCCATCCATCAAGTTTTCCAAGCTACCCATGTTTCCCCAACAATACAACTATCGACTTTGGAAAGCATGGTAGGGATGATAGCTATGCTGCAGTTGATTTTCCTTCTCAAGTTTTGAACTTCCCCTCGTAGGGACCAATCACAACCAACCCCTATTCATCATGGTGCAGTACCAAAATTTCCGCATTCCTCCTACTTTGGTGGATAATGACGCCAATTTAAATGTTTTCCCTTTGCGAACCGTAAATTAGGTCGGATTTAAATCAGAGGACATTACCCCTGCTGTGAAAGGAATGACAACGTTTGACAACACGCACCATGATGCTTTAGGTATTGTGGTCATTCCTATGATCATCGGTCCTGCCCATTTTGAGGTTAAGTTTTATGTTGTTGACCTTGAGTCATCCTTCAATCTCCTACTTGGGCGCCTTTGGCTCCACAAACATCAAGTTATCCCCTTGACTCTTCACCGAATGATTAAGTTCCGTTGGAACAATGACATTGTTGTTGTAATGGCCGAAAATCTCAAAAAGGAGAAGGATGAGTAAGTCTCTTTTGTATCTCTTCAAACAATCAAATTTGACCCCAAGCCTTCTGATGTACTATACCATGTCGACCGCTTTGAGCTAGTCAATTTCATTTGAATTCTCGAGCGTGCCAGCCATTTGGACACTTTTGGCAATCCTTTCATGATGGTCGAGAATCTATGTCAGAGGTGGGGGTACGAGAAAGGAGAACCTCTTGGACAGAATGGCCAAGGAATCACCGAACCAATTGCTATGGAGAAAAGACGAGAGTTCAAAGGATTGGGATATGAGTGGAAACCATAGGATGGATTCTTGAGGCAACATAAGTTCCAAAAGCTTATTATTCCACGGGGTTTAACTAACTTTGTTAGTGCAAGATTACTGGATCCCAATCAGAGTCTTGATCTTGCAGAGTCTGAATGGAGTAAACCAATCAACGGATCAGAGTGGGTATGTGTTGAGGACTACTACTCTAAGGAAGAAGTTGGGAGGAAGTTGTGGATTGCATAATGGATTCCACATCGTCCGTTCCACCAAGGATAGCTATACTGGCATGGCCACTTCCAGAGTTAGCTGATGGTCTTCCTATAGATCTAGTTGCAGTCTCAATTTCAACAGGAGCAAGCCTCAGCCCTAGCTTCATCGGCATATCAGTTAGCTTTGATGAGGTTACAATCTGGTCAGCTGAAATCATCGCCTGAAGTACGGGAAACTGCCAGTGCGTACTACGTAGATTTTGCTTCTTATGACGAGGAGGGAGATGTTGTAGTAACGCAAGTTGACAACATGCTCAATGATTTGGAAGTTCTATTTCAGGAGCAGTTGGCATCACTGGTGGAAGACATACAAAATGAACTCAGGCACAGGAAGGGAAAAGTAGTAATGTCAAAATAGACAATTTCACAGGGTCAGTCTACTATCATGGCCCTAGAAGAGGACAGTTCACTGAACGCTAGACTAGAGGAGTTTATCTCCTATCAGCCAGGAGGTGGGTCTAGGTGGTACTATCAGACTTGGCCCCACTTGAGTAGTGGGGTCGAAAAAAAAAAGATCCTGAGTTAGGCTCAGGAGAGAATGCGGGCGGCAACACTCACATCAGTCAGTCAGAGGATAGCCGCCCACCTGTCACACACATTGTACAAAATAAAAGCAATTATCCACCTAATAAGGCTGTGGAAGAAGTGAAACAGCTAGGTACACTTGCATGTTCGGAAATGGTAGAGTCTGAGATCGTTAGAGGTGCATACAAGAAGACCAGAGTCACAGTAACCATTCTAAAGCATCATGAAGGGCAGAGTGCGGAGCAAATATGTTCCTTTAGAGACACAGATCCATCATTCCAGTAAGAAGTCATTTCTGAACTTATCGCATATGGAGGGGAGGATGATGTAGAAATAGAGGAAGAAAGTCATGACGCACCAGACTTCTAGCCTTATGACGATGATCCAGAAGGCCCGAACTTGCATGTAGAAGAAGTAACTGAGTCTGTAAACATTGGTACCACTGAAGATGTCAGGGAAGTGTGAATTAGCACTAGATTCACAGCACAGACCTGGGCAGAACTTGTTCAGCTTTTCAGAGAATATACAGATGTCTTCGCCTGGAGCTATGATGACATGGTGGGCCTAGACGTTGAGGTAGTGGTGCACACCTTACCACTAAAGCCTAACGTCAAGCCGGTCAAGCAGAAATTGCATAGATGGTGACCGCAGTGGCTGTTGAAATTGAAAGAGAAAATAATGAAGCAACACAAGGTCAATTTTCTAAAAGTCGTCTTCTACCTAGAGTGGTTAGCAAATGTAGTTCCGGTGCCCAAGAAAGATGGACGAGTTCGAATGTTTATCGTCTATAGAGACTTAAACAAAGCAAGCCCAAAGGATGATTTTCCACTCCCGCACATTAATGTATTGGTGGATAATACTGTGGGACACAAAATGTTGTCATTCATGGATGGATTCTTAGGTTATAATCAAATCAAAAGGGTGAAGGAAGATATGGAAAAAACGTCATTTATCACCCCATGAGGAGTGTTCTGTTACAAAGTTATGCTATTTGGGCTCAAGATTGCCGGGGCCACATACCAAAGGGCGATGACAACATTATTCCACGATCTCATGCACCAGGACATCGAGGTCTATGTGGATGATATGATAGCCAAGTCACAGGAGCCTGATGAACACATTGCTTGTTTAAGAAGTTGTTCAAATACTTGCGGAAATATAAGCTACAGCTTAACCCCAACAAGTGTGTATTTGGTGTGTCATCAAGCAAGCAATTAGGATGCATCATTAGCTGTGACCAGGCCGGTGGAACCCCTGGGGCGCGGTTCACCAAAACCTGACTCTGGTGTGCGGGAACACACCAGGAGGTCCGATACAGTCACGGTGAAAATGGTGAATCCGGAGGAAGAGATGACTCGGAAACACCAAAGGGAAAACAAAAGGATAAGGAAAGGAGTCGCCACCTAGTCTTTTAATGGAAAGACGAGGAAAACCAAGAAAACACCAAGAAAGGCTGAAAGCAAACAAGATGCAATGATGCATGTGTGATCCGTGCCTAATGGA
>JAMKQA010070391.1:0-13521 GCA_024699735.1 Posidonia australis | reverse complement strand
TCATCAAACCTTTAGCAAGCATTTGGACTAGAAAGATCGAGTTTCTCGGGCGTACGAGGGTGCCTAATACCTTCCTCGTGCGTAATAGGAATCCTTACCCATCCTCTGGTTAGCAGACATCTAGCCTTCCCATCTACATCCCATAAATTCATCCTTTCGTGGATTTCCTCATCTTTCCCTAAAAAGACTAGGTGGCGACTCCTTTCCTTTTCCTTTTTCTCCTATCCTATCCTTACACCTTCGCCATCCTGGCATGGTTGTGGTCTCCACCCCACCCCTCCCTCCGGGTCTGGCACGGTCACACTTAGGATAGAAAATCACAAAGTCGAAGAGCTTGTTTAAAAACACTGTAGCAATACCTTACGAAAAATCACCAAAAATCCTCAATAAATCCTAATAAAATCACATGAACATTACTATCCACTAGTTTCATGCTAATCTATCATTCTATTATGATTTAAACTGAATTTTAGAGAGAAAAAGGAAGGAGGATGCGTACACAAAGTTGGCCAAAAATCTCCTTCTTCTCCGGTGACGTCCCTCTCTTCTAACGAGCTCCCTTAGGCACACAAATCCTCCCTCACTAGCTTCACAGCTCGATGCCCCTCTCTTGCCTCATCTTCTCTATTTATAGGCCTTCGTTTGTCGTCATCTTCCACAGGCTAGCTGCTAACCATCATCTGGTGCGATGCAACTCGAAAGCTCGGCCAGCACCAGGGCATGGTGAGGGATTAAAGGATGCAGGGTATGGAGTTGTGGCACCACTGTCAGGGTGCAGGGTATGGTCGGCATGGGTGTTGACGACGTTTACTGTGCATACTGTTTACGCTGTACTGTGCCACCAACATGCGCTGGCTTGGTGCACCACATGAGTGCTCCAGGATCATGTGCCAATCATGTGCGCCTAAGACATGCACCGGGACCACCCCGAATTGAGCTAGCCAGTCCACCAACCAACACCAAATGTGACATCTGAGCCTAATTATCTAGTTAATGTAAATCATGTAATTAATTATAATATTTGGAAATGGTTTATTAATGGATAATTTTTTATTCTAGTATTGTTCTGTGTCTCTCTCTTTGTGTGTAGCTGAATGTTGGTCCTTGATTATGTGTTTTTGGTGTGGTGCCCATGTGTGTGGGACTGAGTTGGACCCTATCAATCAGAGCACAGTACTCCTTGGACCCTACATCCATCCTCTTCGCCTTTCCTTTTCCTTTCTCCCCTGACGACCCGTGCCTCCACAGCCTACTTGTGACGACCTGTCCTCTCCGTTGCTTGTATGGTGGGGTGACGATCGGCGGGATTCGTGGAAGCAGTCGAGGTGAAGGAGCTTAAGAAGGATGACGAGGGAGAAGGCAGGAGCAAATGAGAGAGAGAGAGAGAGAGAGAGAGAGAGAGAGGGTGGAGTTGGTGCTTGGGAGGAGAGGAACTCTAAGTGCGCGACTGCTAGTGGCCAGGGACTGTCGAAGGCTTGCCAAGGAGCATCGCTTGGTGATGAAGGTCGTCGAAGTGCCAGTCTAGGTACGCAACCCCTCTATTCTCCTTTCCCTTTTGTTTTGGAAAATAGTGTAAAATACATGATAAATCATGGAAAAGTAATGAGAAGGATGGAAATATGATGAATGATATGAATGTGTAGAGATCATGCTAGGATGTATGATTTTTGTGAATTTTTGGGGAAAAATGGAATGTGTGCCATCGTTCTGTGAAATGAGTTCCATGCCTTTTTTATTTTATATAGAGCAGCATGTTTAATGGATTTGAAATGGTTTGAGGGGTTTTAAAGTAGACTCGAAGGCCTACACCCCGAATTTAATGTGTGATTTTTGGTGTATGTTTGATAGCTCCACTGAAGGTCCTAATTTCAGCGAACACATGGTTAGGGCTCAGGGGATGTGTTCTGGGATCGAGCATGATACCGTTTTGTTGTCAAATTTCGACCAGAGATCCAAATTTGGAAGATCGAAAACACCTGGTCTTTTGTTTCAAGGGATTTTGGTCGACTAAAGGTATTTCGGTCAACCGAAACAGGGATTTTCGGATGACCGAATCCCAAATTCGGGCGATCGTTTTGGGTGTTGATGCCCAGTTCGATATACCGATCTGGTTCGGTCTGTCGAACCAAACCCCAGACCCATATGAATAAAGATGTATGTAAAATGGAAATGGATGGTTTAAAATGGATAATGGACAAGTTTTAATAAGGTATTTCCCATGTGGATGACATGGAGGAACATGGAATTCAAATAAATAAAATTAAATATAATTTTGGACTTGAGGCCTAAAATTGGAAAGAAATTGATTAATGCATGGTTTAATGTGATTTTGGACATGAGACCCAATAATGAACATATGATATTGAGTTTGGGACCCAATGAAGGATCAGAGTTACATAGAAGTGACTTCCAACAATAAAAGGAGAATGAATTATGGTTTTGAAAGAAAATCCAAGAGTTTTGAAAAGAAAATGATAATGTGTTCGGGAGTCACGAGGGGTTAGTGTAACCATGTTGGCAACAACCTTGTGCTTGGCGTGAAAGGCCAAATGCGCGAGGATCGGCAAAGCCACGGCAAAACAATAAAAATAAGGATAAAAAGCAGGAGTCGCCACCTAGTCTACTTTAAAAAAAACGGGAGACGAGGAAAACCGTTTTAAAACACTAAAATCATGCAATAAAACCAATGGAAAAGGTCTTCATAAACCAGAAATGGGCAAGGATCCCTGTTATGCACGAGGAAGGTATTAGGCACCCTCATGTGCCCAAAAAATCGGTCTTTTAATGGGTTTCTTGTTTACTTACATGGAATGTCGGCTTTTCAGCCTTTTCTGTACGCCGAGGCGATATGCAATGCAATGCTATATATAAGTGGTGTCCTATGCTAAACATGGGTGCATGGGTTGTAGAATGTGTCCTAATGCTCAGAAAGGTCACCCGTGCGGTGAGTCAAGCACCGGTGCAAGGATGTTGCACAGATATGATCAAAGATCTAACAACACTGAGTGATTTTCATCCTTACTTTACTATATGCAAAACATGAGCTATCATGCATAAAAACAAGATGAAAACAGACTGGAGTCATCCTGATATATCCAGGAGGACATCCAAAGAAAACCAAAGGCAGATCAAATCGGAAAGCCATGCTAAACACCATGCCAAGAGCTACTGTGTGCAGTGGAAAAAACAGGCAGGTGCGCCTGTATGGTGCGCCACCTATGTGCTCTACTGATGTGTGCCAGCAAAGTGTGCCAGTGAAGAAATATGAAATCTTGCAAAGGTGCATAAAGCCATCTGAAAATGCATCGTGAATATCTAACAAAACCGATCACACATGAATGGGTTTCCCTTCTTCCCACAAGGTCACAAGGGAGAGAGGAAACCCAAGAAAGAAAGCACAACAGGGGTCTTGTGCTCAAGGGCTATATGCCTCACACAAGACCACACCACCCTTATATTAAATAAAACTAATGGGTTTCAGCCATGCTATCCAGATCTGGATCAGAGGCCATTGCATAAGAACTTCCCAAATAGGAGTTCATGGGACAACTAGTTCACCAGACCACAACAACAGGCTGAATACGCTAGATGCAAAAGTCATATAAACGATGCTATCATAGGCTGAAATCATGCATACAAAGACATGACATATCAGAGAATAAACCCTGGAAAAATCAAAATCCAAAACACTCCAAAAAGCATGCAGATCATGGTGCAAAGTTGGTGGTTTACTCTCTGACCAGGCTAGTGCACCAGGATGGTGCACTAACTAGGTGCGCCATCTTGGTGCTCCAGTGTGGTGCACCCCAGAAATTCTAAATCAAACCGCAGTCTGATTTCAGAATCTGGGCCAGATGCAACAGATGAATATGGTTAACTCTATCCAGATTAAGTATTTAGATGCTAGAGAACTCAAATATGATGAATAAGCAAGCATGAAAACCCTTTTATTATTTCTCCTTAAATCACATATTCATGGATTACATGGGCTGCAACTACTGCTTATTGGATTTTAAGGATCATGCAATGATTTAATTGGCTTAGCAACCATGCAAAAATGATGAACATGTAGAGAGGATGATTTATAGTTCATTCCATAGCTAGTGGTTGCATTGGATGATGATTCATTATTAACAGAAATCACATAATGCAGAAATTAACATGATACAGAGACATATGAACATACAAGGAGCATCCAAATCATCATAAAAGTCCAAAAAAGATCATTGCTATACAGATTACATATCAGTTGGTTGCATGCTTTATTCAGAGTATTATCTAAAGTTTAAGTAAAGAGATAGGTAAAGGCCTTACCTTGCCTAAGATGTTTCCTCCTTGGATGGCTCTAGATAACCCTTTCTTGTTGCTTTGGATTAGTTGGGAGTGCTCTGAGATGCGAGAATATACTTCTGGAAATGAGTGTGGGTTGCTGGGGATGGAAAGCTTTGCTGAGAGTAGGTGAGTAGCTCAACCAAGAGAGGGTAGGTAGCTCAGCCAAGAGAGAAAAAAGGTTGCCAATGGAAGTCTTTTTATAGAGTCCCAGAAAGGTAACTCCATGGGATGTAAACAGTCTCGGAAACCAACAACCTTGCATAGATTCATAAGGAATATCCGCAGGCGAGGGTTACAAGCACGGAAGAGGGAAAGCCAACAGCCAGCACCCTGAAAAGTGGCGGTGCGCTAGCTTAGTGCGCCAAGATGGTGCACTAGAAAGGTGCGCCATCTTGGTACTCCAGCTTAGTGCACCATTATGGTGCTCTTGCTGGATGCTCCAATCTAGTGTTCCACATTGGTGCTCTCAACTAGCTGCCTGAATTGCTAATTGGGCCACGAGCTTGCTACAGGCTTGTGGTCGGTTTGTGCAATGATCTCTGGCTAGTTAAAATGTCAAATAGGACTCGAAAGTGGTTGGGCTGATCGCATCCAAAGCAACATCTTCAGAGAGTTTACCTATGAGCCACCTCAAAATCGGGGTGTCTACAGTTAGTGTCGACAATGTAGTAAGAGTATGAGACTCCAATGAAACTAATTGTCAGATACGACCATGGTTGCCAATGTAGAACCACGAGAGGTTGGTGTCGGTAAATTGGTATAAGACCAATTATCAGATATGACTGTGGTTACCGAGTTTGAGACGGTGTAGGCTGAGTCTGGGTGTATGAACCTAGGTATTCGGGTCACCGATGAGATGTTAAGAAAAGACGTATTCCCGTGCATATGAAATGAAATTAAGGGCTGTGGGTCAGGGTAGTGTCCTACACGGGGAACTTCACAGTGGTAGTACAAGTAGGTAGGAGAAATGATGTCCTCACCTACTACTTGTGCACCTAGTTACCTTTGATGAAGGTAACACTAATAAGAAAAGTAGAAATAAATTGTATGGTGTCAACTAGGATAAGATTTGTTGTTTTGGCCTATGGTTTTGGGCCCAAATTCTAGCAATAAATAAGAATTGTGGTTTAAATCAATTACTAGCCAATGTATGTGGTTTTGTTTTGAGCCTGTGAAGCCTTGTGTTTGGGTTAGATCTGGTCAAGAATGTGGATTTCACGAGATGCATAACAAGATTGAAAATGCATGAAATCAAGAAAAGGAATGAGCTTTTGAAAAAGCATGGTTTTGGAAAGAATTTCCAAATATTTGAAAATAGAAATTATATTTTGAAAAGGGTTTTGGAAACCATATTTTATAAAAATTGAAATTTGTGTTTCTCATGGTTTTTGCCGAGGTTTTTGTGTGTCTTTGTGTAGAGCGCATACTAGGTGACTTGGATGTCACTCATGCTGTAACCATGCCGACGACAGCCTCGTGAGTGGTGCGAAAGGCCAAATGCACAAGCTCTAGTGAGATCACAACAAAAAGCGGTAAAAATGATAAAATACGAGAGCTGTCATCTAGTCTATTTAAAAACGAGAGACAAGAAAAATCGTTTTAAAGCAACAAAACTATGCAACTGTGCAAGAAAACAAGCTAATGGAGAAGGACATCATGAACCAAAAAAATTGAGTAAATATCCCAATTACGCAAGGGAAAGGTATTAGGCACTCCCGTGCACCCGAGAAATCGGTATTTCATGGCTTTTTTGTTTACTTATTTGACTATGTTGGCTTTGCAGCCTATTTCTATACACCCAAGGGCGATATGAAATGCTATGATATATGCATTTTGTGCCTTATGTTGTACCTAAAACCAAATATAGGCAAAATGGGGAGCGGGTCATGTCTTACTGTTCATCTATGCTATCCGGGTCTGAATCATGCTCTGCTGCAAAGGAGTTTCATCGACGAAAGTCTGAAAGGCAACCGATTCACAAGACCCATGTAGTAAGCATCACTACTTTATTAGATGCAAAACTAGTGCTACCAGAGTTATTAGATGGTGAAACTATGCAAGCATGATCATGATATATCAAGGAACAAACACCAAAAAAATCGAAGTCCATGACACCTAAGAGAATATGCAAAATATGATGCAAAACCTACTGTTTGCACTCTGCAACCAAACTGATGCGCAAAGATGGTGCGCCAGAGTGGTGTGCGAGCCTAGTGCGCTTAGATGGTGCACCAATCTAGTGTGCCACTGATATGTACCAGTTGTGTGCGTCCCTAAGGGGAGACCCAGAAACTTCAGAGCAGACAGTAAACTGACTGTCGTGCCATGCTAATATGAAATCTTGTAAATATGTTAAAGATTTTTTAAAAATCATCCTAGGTGCCAAAAGCCCTAAACACACATGATTTCACCCTCTTCCATGAAGCTATATAGAAATGGGTGGTAATCCATGAAACCTTGAATGGGTCTTGCACTCAAGGCAAGAAGCCTCACACAGACGTCACTCTTATCTCTATAAAAATCACAAAGCATTGGCTAATACACAAAACCCATAACTAAAATACGTAAGAGAAACAACATGTAAGAGAAGGCAAACTACACTAAGTATAAAGGCTTGCAGAGGCATACAAGCGAGTCATGATCCATCAAATCAGACCTGTTGCATTAACATAATACCAATAAAATCCAATAAACCCACCAACTCTTGCACATCCACAAGATGCAATAAAACAAGGGACAAGAAAACAAGCACACATCTCACCAAGCACATGATTCATCAAGATGAATATAGGAATAAAGAAAGACAGGTATAGCTATATGAAAAATCTGTTCCAAGAGAGTATCATACTTTCTGAATATGGTCCAGCAAACATAAAATCTAACATACAACCCATCATGAAAAATTCCCGCAAAAGAGCTAATATACATGGAAAAGACCTACCTCATGAATATAGTCTAACAACATAAAGGGTTGAATGTTCACCTGATTGTTATGCTTTTGTTCTTCCCCATAAATGGCTTGAGATGACTTTTGTGGATGAGAGACAGGGATCTCCTTCCTCCCAAGTTGCCTCCAAGTGATGCAAAATGAGGGGCTTTGTGGAAGATATGGATGAATGGGTTCTTTCCTATCCCAAGGGGGTGATTTCTTGCTCAAAGGTTGTAGTTTTTGCTATGGGCAGAGGCTAGGTTGTGGGTGTTTGTGTGCTAAGGTGCAAGGGCTCTTCCTCTCTCTCTTTTTCCAACCTCTTTCATCAATGGCTACCCAAGGCCTTATATAGAGAGTAATCTTGAGAGTTTTGGAAGTTCTAAGGACTCAAGAAACCAAAAGACTCCACCCAAGACCTAGTGAATGATCGTCATGCTCATTAAGGTGGAAAGTAATAGCACAATATGGGTTTGATGGTCGGAACATCGTTAGGCAAATGAACAGCCAGCGACCTGGAAATTGAGCTGGTGCGCCACTTATGTGCACCAGTTAGGTGCGCTAGTTAGGTGCTCCACATTGATGCATCAGCTAGGTGCGCCAGATTGGTGCGCTTGTTAGGTGCTCCACATTGAGCTATTACTTAGTGCTCTATTGTGGTGCGCCAGCTAAGTGCTCCAATCAGGTGTGCCAGCCTGATGCGCTATCCAAATGTGTTGAAAGAGTGTGCTACCAATATGCTAGCCTAATGTGCTGGGCTAAGAGGATGTAGGATTTACTCCTAGAGTCTAACCTATGGCTCTAGGTTGGTGTGATACACTTGGAAGACTTTGAGTTTTGGAAAGCAAGATCTGAATTCATCACCATTGGATCCATCAACAAGCCGTCTCAAAATCGGGGTGTTTACACATGCGTACTTTGGTTGGTTTTCAGATGCAGGTAGTAATGTAGTCCAGTTCTGGTACCTAAGTAGGAGCCGCTAGCCGCACATTATTCCTGGAGGTGAGCCTTAGTTAGTTACAGTTGTTTAATTTATGCTGTAATTATTGTATTTGCCTGTGATACTATGATTTAGGTAGCATATCAAGCATAGGGGTGTTACACCAAAGGACAATCACACCACTTACACAAGATTGCCACACCCAACATAATCATCCATTAATAATTAATCCTAGAATTACATGGTACTTCTTAATTATATCTTTTCTGAATTCTAGAATGTTACATTCTATCCCCCATAAAAGAATTTTGTCCTCGAAATTCACTCCTAATAAAACAAATGGGGGTAATGCATGTGTACATCCTCTTTACGCTCCTAAGCAACTTCTTTAGTGCCATAGTGTTGCCATTGCACCAATATCAGAGAAATGACCTTATTTCTGAGGACTTGTTCTTTCTTATCTAGTATCTGAACTGCATCCTCAACTAGTGACAGGTCTCCCTACAGCTCCTTTGGCTGTAGAGGTATGATTTGAGACACGTCTGCCAGAGAGTTCTGAAGGCAAGTCCAACTTCTATGCCACCTCACCGACTCTCCTGGAGATCTGGTAAGGTCCGATGTAGCACGGACTCAGTTTGCCTCAATGTCCAGATCTTACCACTCTCTTGGTGGATGATACCTTTAGGAAGACGAAGTCTCTTACTTCGAATTTCAAAGGTTGGCGCCTTCTATCTACATAGCTCTTGTGACGGTTCTGTGCACCTACTAGTCTCTTCATGTTTAGGTCCACTTTTTCTTCGTATTGCTGCATGATCTCTAGCCCCACGAGCTGACGTTCGCTTACCTCATTGCTTCAACAGGTGGGTGTCCAACATGATCTTCCGTATAAAGCCTCATAGGGAGCCATCCCTACGCTGGAATGATAGCTGTTGCTGTAGGCGAACTCGATTAATGGTAGATAATCTTCCCAGCTTCCTCCAAAGTTCATGACACAGGCCCTTAGCATGTCTTCTAGTGTTTGAATTGTCCTCTTAGTTTGAGCATCAGTTTGTGGGTGAAAGGCGGTGCTGAAGTTTAACACTGTGCCAAACGCTTCTTGCAATGCCCCCCTTAGAATCTTAAAGTGAACCGAGTGTCTCTATCAGATACAATCAAGACTGAGACTCCGTGCAACCGCAATATCTTAGACACATATAGTTCTGCTAGTTGTGTTAAAGGAAGATTTCCTCTCATAGGTAGGAAGTGTGCTAATTTGGTGAATCGATCAACGATTACCCATATGGTATCATTCTTTCTCCTGGACCTAGGTAATCCCGTCACGAAATTCATTGATACCTACTCCTACTTCCAGACTGAAATGTCCATAGGTTGTAGAGTTCCTTTGGGCTTTTGGTGCTCGATTTTCACCATCTGGCAAGTTGCACACTTCGCTAAGTGCTCAGCAATTTCTCTTTTCATTCTAAGCCACCAGAAATTTCTTTTCAAGTTCTTGTACATTTTGGTGCTTCCTAGATGAATGGTATATCTGGATCGATAGACTTCATCAAATAGTCTCTGTTTCACTTCCTCCACTTGAGGAACGTACAGTCATCGGTCATACCTCAGTCCACCGTCTACACCGACTGAGAAATGAGGTGTCTCTCTTGCCTCCAATTTCTGCCAGATATCTCGCACAAATGGATCCAATTGCTGAGCTGTCACAACTGCCTCCAATAGACTTGGGCGAACAGATAGATTAGCCACCCAGGTTCTGATAGGTCCCTGAGACTGTCTCTGTGGTCTGCATTCAACCAATCCTTCCAGTAGATGCCATTTCTTGATCATTAAGCTGGCCATGACATGAGTGCATCTACTTAGAACATCAACGACTACATTCACCTTTCCTGGGTGATATGACAGGCAGAAGTCATATTCTTTAAGGTATTCCACCTATCTCCTTTACCTTAGATTTAGGTTTTTCTTCGTGAAAATGTACATCAGGATATGGTGATCTGTGAATACTTCAAACTGTTTGCCATATAGGTAGTGCCTTCAGATCTTCAAGGCAAAAACTACCGCAGTCATTTCTAAGTCATGGGTGGGATAATTCTACTCATGGTCCTTTAGTTGGCGTGAGGCATATGCCACCACCCTCCCATACTGCATCAGGACACAGCCTAAATCAATCCCACTAGCATCATTATAGATTGTAAAACCACCACTCCCAGAAGATAAGGTCAGTACTGGAGAGGTAACCAGTTGAGCTTTTAACTCAAGGAAACTCTCCTTACACTACCAGTCCCACACAAAGGGAACTTCTTTCCCAGTCAATCTAATCAAGGTGTAGTTATCTTGGAGAAATCCTGGATGAATCTCCGATAATACCCAACCAAACCCAAGAAACTTCTAACCTCAGTAACGTTCTTAGGTCTGGCCCAACTGCTAACAACTTCCACCTTGGTTGGATTCACTTTGATGGCTACTTCAGAGACGATGTGACCAAGAAAGGCCACTTTTTTTAGTCAGAACATGAACTTGGAGAATTTAGCATAGAGCTGGTGCTACCTCAATGTTTTCAGTATCGTCCTCAAGTGCATCTGGTGGGTCTATACATCAGGAGAGTATACCGACATGTCATCTACAAACACCACCACAAATTGGTCCAGGTAGGGCCTGAATACTTTGTTCATCAGGTCCATGAAAGTAACGGTGCATTCGTCAACCTGAATGGCATGACTAAGAACTTATAATGATCATACCGGATCCAAAAGGCTGTCTTCTGCACATCAGAGTCATGGATGTGAAGCTGGTGATATCCTGATCTCAAGTCTATCTTCCAGAATCTAGAGGCCCCTTGTAGCTGATCAATTAGATCATCAATCTTGGACAGCAGATAGTTGTTTTTCACGATGATCTGATTCCATATTTGATAGTCAATGCATAACCGAAGTAAGCCATCTTTCTTCTTGACAAATAGCACTAGTACTTCCCAAGGTGATATACTTGCATGGATGAATCCCTTATCCAACAGTTCTTGTAACTGATTCCGAAGCTCTCTCAACTCAGTAGGTGTCATTCGATATGGTGTCATTCGATATGGTGTCTTCGAGATAGGACCGGACCTAGGCATGAGATCAATTAAGAACTCCACTTCCCACTATGGCGACATTCTGGGTAACTCATCAGGAAAGAGGTCGGGGTATTCTTGCACAACTGGTATATCCTATACCTCTAACACTGGCGACGAGGAGGCTGTTACACAAGCAAGGTAGCCTACGCTGCCCTTTGCTAACCAACGATAGGCCTTGAGCGCTGATATCACTTTTCTTGGTTCTCCTGGTCTAGTTCCTTGCACCAAACAACATCCTTGACCCGAACATTCTGCCAAAACTCTCTTCTTCGCACAGTCTATCACTGCTGAGTGCTGTGTCAGCCAGTCCATTCCCAATACAACATCATATTCCTACATCTCTATCACAATCAGACTGACCCTGAAGTCTTTGTCCCTTAGCTTGACATTCACTGATCACAGGTACCTCAATGCTAAGCTGTGCTCTTCTAAAAGGGTTACTACATTAAGTTGGAAAGCTAACTTAGCTGGCCTTTCTCCAATTTCGACTGTAAAAGACTCAGAGATGAAAGAGAATGAACTCTCTGAGTCGAATAAAACTCGAGCCATACGGTCAGTTATAAAGAAAGAACCTAACAACATACATCATAGCCATAGTCATTACTACTAAAATAGTTCTGGTTACAATACTATATTAAAGGTTTTTATTACAATAACATCACTGCTCTTTATCCTCTACGACGTCTCCTGAGGAACTATCACCTGGAGTAGAGATGGCAAACACTCTCCCCTTAGTCGGCTGGTGGGATGCATCTCCAGATGTTTTTGGGGGATCAGGACAGTTTTTCTGGAAGTGCTCGGTCTTTTTGCAGTTGTAACACTTTATGTTATCCATATTTAGCTTCGGGCATGTACACTGCGATGCCATATGTCCCGTTCGACTACAGCTATAGCAAGCCCTCTTATTCGGGCCACTATTTGACCCTATCTAACTGTAACCAGCACCTCAAGTAACACTACACCCCTAAGAGTCAAAACGCTCCTTCCTTTTCTTTCTGTAGCTCCCAAAACTTCCAGCACTTGCCGCCTTAGAACCTGAGGATCGAGAAGTAGACATTTTCCCTTTGCCCTTAGGGTCTTCTTCTAGGAACAGTCAACGCTCATCCTCATATCGGGCTGCTTGCTCGATTATGTCTGTCAGAGTCTGACATTGGAAACCCAGGACTCTTGATTTGATGGTTGGATTCAACCTTTTTATGAATCTCTTGGCTTTAAGCTTCTCAGTGTCAAAGGTTTGTGCAAACTGCTTCAGTCGGGAAAAGGTGGCCTTATACTCCGCCACAGTCATGCCCTTTTGCGTCAAGTTCCAGAATTCTCTATCCAGTCAATCCCTCTCATATTCCAGAAAATACATCTCATAAAACACCTCTCAGAACTCTTCCTAGGAGATCATCAGCAAGCCAAAGTTAGGAAACTTCATCCAACGTGTGGACCTCCACCACTGATCGGCATTGCCTTTGAGCTAGAATGTTGCGAGCCGTACCCACTTTTCTGCCAGACATTCCATTCCCTCCAGGATTTTCTCCAACTCCAAGAGCCACGCTTCGCTTTCCTTTGGCTTGCTGCGACCTTCGAAGGTTGGTGCGCTCAGCCAGCGAAATTGCGCTATCCAGGGGTCTCCCTTGGCCCTGTCCTTGTTGCCTCCTCCGAGAAACTAGACGATCCCCTGCATCATTTCTCTGAGCCCCTGCTACATGCTCCTCCAGGCACTCCCCTCCTCAACGTCAGAATCAGATGCAGGGGTCTTGCCCTGGCCGCAGCCTCTGCCTCCACGCGACATCTTGTTGCCACCATAAAACAAACACAAGTCAGGTGCTACACTATTTTGTGCAGTCCTACAGAGCCACTAACTAGACACAACTAAGATGGTACACTTAGTGAACCTATGTGTAACCATGCCGACGACAGCCTCGAGATGGTTTTGACGCAAAAGGCCAAAATACACGAGGGACGGCAAAGTAATGGAAAACAGGTCATAAATCAGAAAAATATGGGTAAGGATCCCTGTTACGCACGAGGAAGGTATTAGGCACCCTCGTGCGCCCGATAAATCGGTCTTCTATTGGTTTCTCTTTTGCTTATGAAATGTTAGCTTTTCAGCCCTTGCTATACGCCGGAGGGCGATATGCCATGCCATGCTTGTGTGTGTAGTGTCTAAAATATGGGTGCATGATGTGTAGGGGTGTGTCCTAATGCTCAGAAATATCGCTCGTA